>VWYK01072690.1:154457-181006 GCA_013399775.1 Semnornis frantzii | reverse complement strand
CCCTTCCTCCCTCCCTTCCTCCCTCCCTTCCTCCCTCCCTTCCTCCCTCCCCCCCTATCATTTTCCCCCTTTAAAAAACCTAAGTAATGCTGCCTGTACTTCTCTCCATGGTTCCTAAGTTCCACGTGTTTTATAGCACAGCTCTCACTACAACACTCCAGGTCTAACCTGTTTATGCTGTATTTGTCTGTATACCTAGGATTATAGAACACTTGGGGTTGGAAGGGACCCCCAAAGGTGTCATCTAGTCCAATCCCCTTGCAATGAGCAAGGACATCCTCAACAACACCAAGGTGCCCATCAAGCCTGACCCTGAATGTCTCCAGGGCTGGGGCCTCCAACCACCTCCCTGGGCAACCTGGGAACTTCTTCCTAATATCCGAAGTTCTTAGTAGTGTCCAAATTCCCCATTAATGTTGTATTTGAGTATTTTAGAATACCTCCGAATCTCATAAAGCAATTTGGAGATCAACATTTATTCTAGGGGATGTGCTGTGTCTTACCTAAATGAACCTAGCAGACATGCAAAGAAAACAGCCCTGTTTCTTTTTCATCAGCCTAGTCAAGACTGTATTTCTGTTCATGGAACTCTCCTAATAGAAAGGAGAGAATTAATTCTGGAGAGGAGAGATGATAAAGCTGTGGACAGATCCATGTTTTCTAAACTCTTTGTGTTCTACAGAGGAAGGGCACAGAAATGGGAAACTGGCCTGTTCAAAGCCAGCACAGGGGCACTGTTTTCCTCTTGGGACTGATGATTAATCTACATCACTCATTGCCATATGGTATCCTGAACTGAACATTAATAAGAATAAAATAACACTCTGCTGGAAATGATTGGTATTTAAAAATCTGTCAGAGTATTGAAAGGATTACAAATCTTCCTGCTTTCTTGCATAAATGGTCTTGTGGCACATGTGCTGAAAAGAACACTTCACAGGGTAGATTTGTCTGCTAAATAAAGAGGTTTGGGTTCTTCCCTGTAAAACATCACTGTTCAAGGCAGGATTTGGGATTAGATGGATAATGGCTTTGATCTGTGCTGGTCATTCCTCTTGACGCTTCACTCAAGGAGTTCCAGGAGTAAAACTTGTCACCCTGAAGATTTTTGATCATCTGGCTGCCTCAGAAGATGGTGGGTTGCCCTGTGATGTGACAGAGTGCTGTGATGGGCTGAGATTTGCAGTCAAGCTTCAGACAGCAGTGAGCCTTTACTGACAAATTATCATCTGCTCAGAAGTTGAGAGCAATGGAACTGCTGAGGAGCTGTTAACTCTGAGTAACCTGCGCTACTGTAATTAAGAGGGTATCAGAAAACCTACAAAAGATTATTTTACAACCTACTAAAGATTTCACCTTTTATTTGATTCACATCTTTAATAGCAGCAGCAAAAAGATGCCCTCGTTTAGACTGAGAAAGGCTTGAGAGAGAAGCAAGCAGATGGATGAAGTGGTTCCCCATACGCTGCTCTTTAACATGCCCTCAGAGGTGTTGCTGCAGTTAAGGGAGGTCACGGTGCCTTTGACGTGTGCTGAGCTATTAGCTGTGGTGAAAATGCTGCCTAATTAGTGCATACTTGAAGGAGTGCAAAATAATGGCTGTGTAAGTCATGGAGCAATAGGATGGGGCTTTCTTGTCCAGGAGTGACATCATTTAGTGTTGAGGAAACACTAAGAATTCCTGCTTGTAATGCACATGCTCCTGTGCTACATCTCTTGCAGAAAGAATCAGCAGACTCGTTTGTTTCACACAAAAGCTGCAGAGTCCTTTCTTGCAGGACATGTTCACAGCACACAGTGTGCCAAGCTCCAGTCTCGGTGAGCCCTGTGCTACAGGTTATTTAATAGCTCCTAATTCCGACCCTCTTGGCTCAGGGTTTTCAACTTTAAGCAGCTCCTGCTATGCACATTTAGTTTATCTAATGCTCACTTGAAGAGCATAAACCAAGATGTTAAGTCACAGAAGAGCATATGATTGTTCAGTGGAAGTACTTGGTCTGTTCAAGAAGGGTTAACTTTGGGTCATAGTCACCATGCACAGAAGCACAGCTGACCTGGAAGCAATAGGATAGGAAGGTCCAAATATTGAACCTATCAATTATTTGGGCCTATCACCTGTCACAAGGGATGCTCATCCAGAAACCCTTGGGTTTTGACTCCCACTAATGCCCCAAAAATCTGAGTGTAGAACAACTCTGTCCCTGCTAGAATTATCTTTTCCAGTTACCAGTCACAAGTGAAACTTTTTGCTGGAGGAGGAGGGATTACCAAAGCTGGTGTCTTCACGCTGTAAAACCTCTGCCTGATCCCTTCTGCCTTGTATTCTACAGGACCCCTTCAGCCCTTGTTATAGACCTTTAATGTAAACTTGGCAACTTTTTTGTTTCGCATTGGAGTTTTCAGGCCACCAAAGGTGTTGTATTTCTGCAAGGAACCAATAAGATTTTCACAGGAGGGTCAGGTATTCCTGGTGAGGCTGGGGTGCTGTGAGGTACACTGTCACAAGGTCATGCACCTGGCTCAGTGCTGTAATTCTGACCCACTCCAGTTTTATACCTGTCATTTAGGAAGTTTTTAGTAATATGTCCAGCTTGGTTCACAGAGAACTGCATTTGTGTGTCTATAGCAGGGCACTGGACTGTGTGAAGTGTGCAGTGTTTGAGGCTGATTCTGGAAGGTTGTTTGGAAGACTGAGCTGGGAGAAGCGATGCCTGGCACAACCTCTGCTATACCAACTCATGGAGTAGTCCCAGGTTTCATTCAGTGGAAGATCTCTTGTTTGCAGTCCAAAAGAGTTGCAAATGAGACAGCAGGTGGAAAGCGTGGCAGGAACCTCAGAGCAGGATCCAAGGGGGATTCTCCAGAATTTGCTACTCCTCTCTTGTCCAAACGTGTACAAATTGCAACATGACTTAACCAGCCAGCTTGGTGCTTTGCTGTTCGTTTAACTCCTCAAAGCCCTTTCCCCTGACTTTCAGTAGATTCTGGGTTGAATTCCCAGGCAAACCCAGTGAAATAATTGTGACTACTAGAGGTGCTAAAGCTGAAAAGCTTTTGATTTTGCAATGCTTCCCAAACACTTAGGGGCTCTGATTCAATGAGAATACCAACGCTTTTGAGTTCTGTTGTTCTCTACACTGTACTAAATTATGGAGTGGTGTAACACATGCAGTATTGAAAAATGGTCTGCACTGATGTATGTTTCACAGGGAAGTTTATTCCCATGTTATTGAGTGGCGTATAAATTAAAAACCCCTTTTGATTGAAGATGTGTCTAATAGGCACAGAATTAGAATGCACAGCATTCACCTTTTATTTTCCAGTGTCTGAAAAGGGACCAAGTATTGACTAGCTTTGTCTAGCCTAGCAGCAATCCCAAACTATTCTTTGTGAGTGACAGAGGAGAGATAGGAGTGGAAGGGGAGACAAGACACAAGCATTATCTCTGAAGTACAATCAGATTGTCATTTCATTTTGTGTTACTGTTAGCAAATCACAGTTTGATTGTTTAAATGCATCTGTGTTTAAGGAGTCCTGCAGCCAGGGAGCATTATAAGAAAATCCATCATGCTCAAAGGAAAATGCTTTATGCTGCTCAGAAAAAGAAATAAGAAATGTGAAGTGTTGTGAAGAAGTGTTCTTGTCATTTCTTTCAAATATGCAGGCATGTGGCATGGTTCGTGGATCTCTTCAAAAGTGGCTAGCCATTACAGCTGTAATGTGATAATAGAGTTCAGTGTGATCAGTAGCGTGAGATTCAAACATGCAAGCTGTTCTGATACTGTACAGGAAGAAGCAAGCATCAGTGAAGGATTCAAGCTCTGATCTTCTGCTTAAGGTAGTTTCTTTAAAAAAGAAAAAACCCAAACAAGCAGCTGTAAAAATAGTCTGTGCAACCTTTAAAAGAAGCAGCTAATAGTTAAAGGTCAGAATTGCAGTTTCCGGCAAGGACTCGCTGTCTGACCTTGACGGAAGTTGAATCGCTCGGTTTTACTCACATCTGACATACTCTGTTGTCTAAGGTATAAGCTGAGTATCACTCTGTGCTACTTCTTCAGCCCTTGTGAAGGTAAATACCTTAAGCATGTTAAAAGCCTAAGTTTATGCATTAACTTGTAGCTCAGATTTAATTTCATCCCATGTCTGTAGAATCTCCAGCTAAACACAGCCTTGATAAGCAAGTTGCTTTGTGTTCCACAATTAATTGCTGCTATTACCAGTATTTATTTTACAAATGGATGAATGAAAAGTGCTGCATTACTTACAAAGTATAATTACACCAGTTGCAGTGTCCTCACTGATTTCTTTCACAGTAAAGCCAAGCATTCCTGAAGGAGAGCTTTCACTAGATTCAGAACCTGTAGTTACCAGTAAGTATGCCTTGAGAGCACTGTGTGTGGGTGGCTGTCTGTGTAGAGTCGTGTAAGAACAGTACTGAGCGTGAGCTCTCCTCATTTCCAGTCATCATGAACACCTTTCTTCCACTGGCTCACGCAGTCCCTTAGCTTCACATTGGGGCAGACTGGAACAGTGGAACCATCTGTTCAGTCCTGCCAGAGCTGTGGGCAAGTGGTCCTTTGGCATACTGTAAGGAGTGGCTGTCTCATCATTGTCATCAGGAATCGGGACCCCCTTCCCTTCAAGGACTTTGACATCTTAGCATGAGTCTGCAGCAGCCTACCCCATAATAAGTTACCAATAAAGTTGGCGTTTCCACACACAATGGCACCTGGTACAGATGCAAGCCTTCGTGGGAAGAAACTACCTGGTACCAAGGGTCCATACCTGCCCCCTCTGACGGGCAGTTCCACTGGGTGAGAGCATCGTCTGGGAACCAAAGTATGGAGCTGCCCACATCAGAGACTGACGTTTTGATGTTGCTAAGGAAACATGGACTCAAGCGAACTTTGTTTGTTATAATATCATTATAATACCAAAACACACCTCCTGGCCTCAGGCTGCCTGCCTCCTTAGGCCCAGAGCACAGCTTGGGCACTCCTCCTTGAGCATGCGTGCAAACCTTACACGGTGGGAGGCACGAGAGAGGGAGTTCGGTCAGCGGCAGGGGTGAAGATAAAAGATGTCTCCCTGGCAACAGGTTAGAGCTCAAAGAGCTTCAAGAGTTTGAGAACTTCAAGAGCCTGAGAACCTCAGGAGCCTCAGGAGCTTCTGCTCGAGCTCTCAACTTCATCTCTACACTTCACTACAACAGAAGAGGTGTCTTCCAGCAGCAAGAAAGAAGACTGCAGCAAGAAGAACAGGAGGACCAGCAGGACTGGAGTCTGGGATCAGAGAGACATCTTTGAGACCCTCGCATTGTTGGTAGCTATAGGACCTCTCCCTCTTTTCCCTTTTCACTTTACTTTCCCCCTTTCTCTTGTCACTCTTCTCTATTTCTTATGGCCAAACAATGAAGTTTCACTGTTGACTGAAGTAAAACCCCTTGGCATGAGTTGCCTGCGTTTGACACTTTGAGATCACACTGACGAACCACCACGAGTCTGCTGTTCGGACCCTGGCACATACCCAGTGCAAAGCTTTCTCTGTACTGAGGTAAGGCAGTTCTCTGAGGGTGAGTTCTTTGATATGGAGATGAGTCTGTGTTATAAATGATAAATACATTGGATAGTTTGCAAAATGCCTGAAAGATCTTGAACTTGTAGGGCAGAGTGTAGGAAGTGGAGTGCTTATCTTGTAGTTAGCTGACCCAAACAGTTCCTGAACTTCTTAGTCTTCTGCTTGGCATTTCTGCCTTGTTTCCATCTACCTATTTCTTTGCTGTAAATGCTCAGTTGTGGCTGCAGAGTAACAACCAAATAGTTCTGCCTGGGAAGCTGTAGGAAGAGTGGCAGGCCGTCCTTAGCAATCTAACCCTGCATTGGAGCTTGTGAGCAGGGTTTCTCAGGGCAGCTGTGCAGACAGCCTGGCACTGGTCCACATGAACACTTGAAGCGTTCTGGGTACACCAGGGCTGTGGCAAATTCACTGTTTGTCTCTGACTGTGTTAGGTAGAAAGTGGTGCACCTTAGACAAAGTATTTTGTATCAACCTACTTTTTATTCACTTTCTTGGCAACCTCCTGAGGAAACAAGACATATCAAAATTAAACAGCAGCAGAAAAATCAGTTACTGAGGTGGAGCTGAGAAAAGCAAAAGTGACAGCAGTTATACGAAGAAGCGCTGGCTCTTGAAGTTAAGCTGCTCTGTCACATACCATCAATTGGACTATTATCTGGCACAGGAGGACTGTAATAAATTGTCAGATTTTCTTCTTAGCTGAAATGATGGGATGAAAATTGTGCTGTGTATTTTTGGACAGGAATGGGGGAGGGGGTGGGAATCCAGCGTGTAGCTGATTTCCTCACACACCAGACCTGCCGTGATGCACA
Organism: Semnornis frantzii; assembly: GCA_013399775.1. Classification (NCBI taxonomy): domain Eukaryota; kingdom Metazoa; phylum Chordata; class Aves; order Piciformes; family Ramphastidae; genus Semnornis; species Semnornis frantzii. The sequence continues at coordinate 174,617 of VWYK01072690.1, read as the reverse complement.
AACCTGGTTTCCAACAGGTACCTTTTAGAAATCTTGCATGATAAAAACTGAGATGGATTACAAAGAAATCTTATCTCTTCTCTGGGTAAATCAGGTCAAGGAGGATAAAAGTCACTAATGAGAGAAAGAAAAAAAGCCCACCTTTAAAACCAACAAAATAGGTGGTTTCAGATGTCTGGGGCTTTCTCTGTTTGTCAGAGAAAATGATGAGGAATGCAGATACAGATCTCTCTGGTCTGTAACATTTTCACTTGCAGTAAACAGAATTACAACACCAGAATATTTGGTTCTCTACTAGCTGGATCTGATGACCACTGCTTTTTGGATCAGGATATGGAAAAAGAGCATCTGTGAAATTTTTGGGAAGCAGCTCATAGCATGTAGCAATGGTACAAGCAGTAGATAAAAATACTCCTCCTGCATTCTCAGAAGCAGGCGTTTCCCAGTAAAAACATTCCCTGACCAATATCTACATGTGTGTATGTTGTATGCCTAATGATAGGGAACTGATAGCCACTGCTGAAGTCTTGGCTGAATCGTAACACGATTGCTGCAATCAGTAGCTGCAAAGATTCTGCATGCTTCAGTCGTGGCTAAGGCTCCAAGGATCTAGTGTGACATTACAGTTGTCTGAAAGATTTCTACTACTGTAAACAGCAAGTTCTTAACTGACAGCTCCTCTGGATGGGAATAAACAGAAATCCCATGAAAAGGGGGTATGATGGTTTGAGGCTAATGGGAATATTTTAATGAGAGAAATTAGATACAGGCTGTGAAAAGAAAGCAATGGTGATCTCATAGGCTTGCTGAGATGTATAAAAGCAAGGACACAAACATAGATAAGACAGAGTCTCTATCTGTCAGAGTCGGTGCCTGTGCTGTCTCCCTGGGCTTCTGCTGTGTAACCCAACTCATCACTCTGCTTCTAACCCCCCCTGCCAATTCTCCAAACTCAGGTTGCACATAAGGCAGACCCCAGGATAAGGCAGGGGGGTGTAACGAAGGTGGAAGAGTGGTTGGGAACCCCTCCTGGGGACTGATTTCTGGGAGGGGGATTGTGTTTCTGTATTACCTTTAACTTGTCTGTTTCTGTATAGAGCTGGCTTTCCTCCTCCTCACTTTAATATTACTGAAACTGTTACCAACTCTGTTTTAAATAAGTCAGGAAATATTACAGCTGCTGAAACGTATTCAACATCCCTGATGAGAGTAATTCTGCCCCAAACTGAACTTCTAGACCCCTCTAGCGAGTTCTGCATACATAATACAGTGGTGTATTTATCATGTGGGATCTTAGCCCTAATAGTGCTGGGTTTATATCTAATTGCTGCATTATGTGTCAAGAATTCGGCTTTCGCCTCAAAAAACAGCTTGGGAAGGGCAGGAGGCAGTGTTCAAATAGCTCACAAGTTGGGGAAAAGGAGTTAGAGATAAGAGAACTTGGCCAGAATCCTGGGCGACACTGTCAAAGCAGTTTCTGCTCAGGGGCAGAGCGAGAGGGGGCTGCCACGACCACCGCTGCACCTCCTCCTGCAGGTTCTGGGACAACTGCCAAAGTCTCAGTTGTTGACAATAACGTGGCAGGCAGCCAAAGAACAGGTCCAGCTGTTCAGGTCTCTGCTGTTTCTTCACCTAGTTCAAATCCACAGGCTTCTAGCTCTAGACCACATTCAAACTCACAGGCAGCAGTTCAGACCCTCAGTGATTCAGACTCCCTAGAAGGAACATCTACTGCCTTTCTTGCTCCCATGAAGGCACAAGCGAAGACCAAACATTTGACACTGAGTGATTCAAGAGAGGATTTAGGGGAGGGGACCTCTGGTACACAAGAGGAAGAAGAGAAGAAAAAGAGCAGTTGTATAAAAAATTCACTTGTGTGACTCTTTAGCAAGCTTGGGAAGCTCAGACAGTGAATCAAATGTGTACAAGAGCAGAGAATGAGGAAACCTTTCTAAGTACCTTCAACTTTCCTTTGAGTCTTTGCAAACCATTTTGTGTGGAAGGTTCAAGCTCTGAACTAGAACAAGGCTTTATACCTCAGTGCACCCTGTCAAGCATTCTGTGTGTGTAATATGTCCATTATGAGATGGGGGCTGCACAATGTGCCTGCTGTCCTTGGATCTTCTTTCTTGGCAGACAGGGATTATCGTAGATCAGAATGTGTGTTTTTATCTCAGTTCAGAGGTCTGGGTTATAGGGTCTGAAGTAAGTCTCTTTCCACCAGAAAATGGCAATCTGATCTAAAGAGGTCAGTAAAAGCTTGTACAGCCAACCAAAGTGTGGGGAACAGGCTGAGCGCTGTGCATGTGAAAACTGCACCGGAATCAGCAGGTCTGCCAGAGCGCTCAGAAACCGAAACCAGAGTCGAGAGTCATCAGATGATGAAATATCAAGATTACTTACTTGTATTATTCCAGTGCCGTTAGAAACTGAACCAGAAAACGGAGGTGCCAGAGCATGTTGAAAAGTGTAAAAAAATCATCAAGCATAAACTGTATTGATCTATGAATTCTGAAGGAGGGTACTAACATAAGCAAGCTGTCAACAAAAGTGTGCAGTTTCCTTCTAAATTACTGGTGGGGGAAGGAAGAAGGTAGCAGCTGCTGCATCTAGCATTTACAGAGTGCCAGAAATGGTCCTGGGATCATTTCAAAATGAGGGAACTTGTTAAGAAAATGTTTCCAAAGCTCTAAAACCTCCCCTCAATGTGAAAAGAACTGTAAAAACCTGAATGATAGCAGCACAGCTTCTGTAATAGCACAGTTCCCATGCTGCCTCGCAGCATTTCCTGTGTACTGATTGAATAACAGATACACTGGAACCTGTTGGCATCCTTCCTTGGAATATTAAAAGATTAAAGTCCCTGAGAGATTAATATAAAAGCAGTTGTCATGAATTGGCAGGTAAATTATTACTTTGGATTAGAAACTGGATAAGGCACTAAAAATAGGGTGGGAGTGAGTAAACAATTTAGGGCAGTGTTGCCACCAGAGTCTATTCTGCTGCAAGAGTAACAAAAGACTTTAACAAAAGAAGTTGCAGGCTGATAGGGGGCGCATGAGAAGGTGGTTTAATGAATGTCACAGAGGTTCGGGGATGCTCAAAGCTGCCTTCTCAGCAGAGGAACTTTGTATTGACCAGTGGGATGACTGTGACAGTCACTGTTCACAGCTGAGGGTCCTGCAGAGTGCTGCTGTGGGGGTTGAATCCTGCTGAATGCTGTCGGCGCTTTTCTGCTGGGATGTGAACAGAGTTCCCCTCTTTCGGTGCAAAACTTTACATGGTAGCCAAGGCCATGGTCTAACTGGAAGCAATTCTTTCTGGGTGTTTTAAGGAAAACCTGGATTGTTCTGTGAGGTGGTGCTCATACAGCTGCTATTTGTGATGCTTTTGCTTCATTTCGTGGCTCAAGCAGCAGGCAGCAAATCTTTACAAGCCTTCAACAGAGCTCACCAGCCATGACACAGATTTCACGTACCATCTGCTGTGTGAAGGACACATTAAAGTGGTCCCCCATTTCTCCAAAGCATCAGCACATTCATGCAAATCTCTATTCCCCTACCTGCACTTTGGAGGTGATGGAGTGTGCCAGCTACACAGTTCATTGCAGCATATTTGGGCTGTGCGCTTCCTTCACAGGAAGCCTGGACAAACCTGGAGCAGCTCAGCTACAGCACTCTCAGATGTACTCAACATTTTCAGTCGCAGCAGAGGTAGTCAGCTACTTAATATGCATAATTACTTTGAGAATTCGTTTTATCCAAAGTCTCATTAAATGTGCAACAAACTTTTGTTAAAGTGGTTAAAACTTCTGGATAAGGGTGAACCGCTGACAGTCACTGCTGAACTCACAGGAGCTCTGCAAAGGATGAATCCCTTCTTTGTCACAGTTGGAGTTACTGTGTTGGAAGTCTGTTTGATAAAAAACAAAAGAAAAAGTGCAGATGCATGAATAATGAGTTCAGGGCCTTTGCTGGGATTGCAGACTAGACCAAACAATTCAGCTTCCTCACATGGCTGGGAGGACTTCTCCTCCAAGTTGATTAAAATGACTTCTGCACACCAGAGGAGATGTTTTTCTGGTGACAGAGTCTAGTGATACGTTAACATCTGGAGACTATGACCTTGCTGTGGGGTTTTGCTTGTCTTACAGCAGCAGGATGAGCTCAGCCTAAGAGAGCCAGCACACTGGAAGAGTTCTTGACAATCAATGTTTATTACTCTTAGCCTCTCGCTCAGACTCAATGCAGCATTATGAATTGTCAATAGGAAAGCAGTGGTCAGCAACCCTCTGCAATACTAAACTGTTCATCATAATCAGTAGAACACAGCAGCTACCTGGAGAGACTTTAGACCTTTAGAAACAGAATGGCAGGCAGCCTGCACTAGATCACTCCTAAAAACCTTCAGATGGTCCAAGCAGCCCTCGAGTAGGTTTCAGCACTGACTTACCTGCATTGCTTTGGTCCTGCTTGGATATTGGCATTGATGCTGCACTCTGATATTCCTATTCCTGTCAGCATTTTGTGCAGTTAGAGCATTTAAAGCAAACCATTCCAGAAGTATTTAGTATTTCATGTGGCCCTGAGGATCCAAGCATTTCCACTTCTTTATGACAGGAAATCAAATACTGAGGTTCGTGTCATGGATTCTGTGCTATTAAAATACATACTTGGAATGGGACCTTGATTGAGGGAAGTAGTTTTTTCCAACTGTAGCAGTTTGCTTGACTCTGAACCCTTCTTTTGGAGGAAATAGCTCCTTGTTTAAAAGAAATAAGGCAGGTGCCTCTTGTGTAAAACTTTGTCTTTACTCAGTCGCAGGGCTTTTCTCTTTTCTCGCTGAGCGAAGTGCATGTAGAAGATGTTAAATTTGGTACCTGGAGTGCTTGGCCTTACTGCAGACTGAACTGGGAAGTGGCACTGTTTGAAGAGTGTGCTTATATTCACCTCTTGCAGCTCAGAGCTATCTCCATCCCGGAGTGAAAGGCAGCAACTGGGTAGCAGAAGGAAGCCGAAGCAGCAGGTTTTGTTAAGCTGTGGGGCTTTCCTGTCCTTCAACACTGATTTCAACTAAATGCCATAGGCATACTTCTGTTCATTGGTGGAAAGTGATTCCCTTAACTGCAGTATAGAACTTGGCTTGCCACCTTAAAGACAACCTTAGTCATTCTGGGAATCTCATAAGGAAGTCTGCCTGGAAACATTCCTTTCAGTTGCTTACTCTGGTAGAGTTTCTTGAATCATCCTGCCCTAAACCATCTGGCTAGGTTTTATCCATTCTTGCCCCTATTTTGTCTATAAATGAGACTTAAAGAGACTTTGTAGAGCTTCAAATCTTACATTATAAATTATACTCTAAAATAATAACACTAAAGGGGGGTTGAAAATCTTACCATCTATTCCCAATTTTAAAGCAGAACCTATCTGTCCCAAATCAATATTTTACTGTTTCTTAACTGTAGGTTAAAAGGAAAAGTCTGATTCATTCCAAGACAAAGTATGCAGGAATTGTTTCAAGACTCCTGAACTCAGCTGTGTCAGGCACACTTTGTATCAGGCTGTTACTTTCAAATATATAACATGGGATTTTCAAGAAAGAAGAACTGTGAATGTTACTGGAATGGTAAGGAAGTGAATTCAGCACAGTCACTGCTGACACTGTGAGTAGTTAGTGGCCATGTCCTGTGCCTCTGTCATTTCTTCTGCTTCAACATGGCCTAAATGTTAATTTATAACAGTTTGGAGTCTAAAGCTAGGAAAACACCAGAAAAAAGAGAGAAATAGCAGACTGATCTCTCCTTGGCTGTGTAAACATAATTCTGTATATTGAATTGAGGGGTTGCTAATCCCTTGCAATCTCGTTTCTTCCAATTAAGTTGCAAGGCTTTGAATACTTTCAATCACAAGAGGCTGAAGAAACCAGAGCAGTGTCGGGGAGGAGAGAAGGGTGGTAATCCTAAATGAAAGTAATTTTATTAGGAGAGAAAGCAAGCAGCAAGCAGAAGTTCTGAAGTGGAGAAGTTCAGAAAATAAAAGATTCTGCAAAATACTCTGACCCCCTAGGGAAGGAAAGAAATAAAATTGGGATTTTCAGCTTGATTAAAGTTTGATTTATGAGCTGCTTTTTGTTAACAGCAGTGGAACAGGAGGAGGAGAAAAAGGATTTAACTTGTAAGGGAGAAAATTCTTTTGGAAATTGCCTTCAAGTTCCTGAAGCTTAAAAAAAAAAAAAAAAAAAAAGTGACAAATGGAACTGTTTTGTAAGCGCTCCCCTCTTAGCCTCTGCTATGCTCTCTCCTCCCTCAGTCCATAGTTAGTGATCAATTATCAATAATAGCCAAGTAATCTGAAAACACAGCCATGACTGATTTGGTGTGTTCTCCTTGTTCCAGAGGAAAGAGCTTGTAGCTGGGGCAATTCTCCTCTGATTGTATTGTGTGCAGTCTTACTGAAGTGCCACAGGAATGAGGCCAAAGATGCAGGAAGAGTTCACAAACTTAATTTCCATGCATGGGAGTCTTTAGCACAGAGATGATGATGTGTGGGAGCTCAGGAGGTGGCAAATGATTGGAGGAGTACTGAACCTTTGTACAAAAGGGTGCAGTCTTTCACAAAGGCAATTAAGATCGGGAGAACATAAAATAACAAAGAGTCTCTTCTTATGTTTCCCTGTCGATGATAGGCAATCCTATGTCGGTGCCGTTAGTGTATCACAATTCTTAGCATCCTCTTTGCAGTTCTTTTGTTTGTAGTAGCTGCAAAACACTCAATCCTAGATATGTGATACCAAACCACACCAGAGGTGGTAGGCTAAGGCATAGCAGTAGTGTATCTTCATGTCTCCTTTACACCAGAAAGTAGAATCTGATTTAAGTCCCAACTCGCCTTGGAAATGGAGAAGATCTGAAGGTGGCCATGTCCCCTTTCCTTCCCCCTACTTCTAGCACCTCCCTCTTCCATTCGTGAGGCACAAAGCAGAGAAACTCCATGCACAAGGTGGATGGGAGGCTGACAGAGGCAGCTTTGCCTACAGCTACATCCTTGAAGAGGTTATAGCGCTGTAATGAGAAGGTAAGTTGGTGGAAAGAATGAGAGAAGAGATCTGAACATCCAAGCCGCTCACAGATACTTTAGGCAGTAAATACATTGGCATGAAGTTAACATTCAGTGGCTGTTAAAGACAGTGTATTGGCTGAAAAAACCTTGCCATCAGAGGTACAAAACTACCTCCATCTCTGGGGGCTTTGCTGTGGTGTGTAAGCATCAGGATGAATTTGGAGGCTATAAAAAGAGAAGGGAAGGATTGAATAGCAAATGTATTTGCTAAAGGCAGAGCACCTTCTCTTCCCTCGGTGCTTGCACAGTACTGTGCTGGAGGCAGCTACAGTAAGTGCTGCTGTATGTAAATGTGCAAATACCAATCTGCGAAGTCGGTGTCTGCGATTAGAAAGCACAACTTCAGTGCTTGCCGGTGCTGAAGTAGATGGCTTCTGCATGCAGACACTTGGCCCTACAATCACTGTACCTTGAAGACTATCTTCCTGTCACTGGGCTGTTTCTAGGCTGTCTCTTTAGCACTTAGAGGAGCTGGGCTGTCACCACATTCCTCTCTGCCACTGTCGTGCTCCTGGAAGAGAAGTGGCCTGAAGTGCTGCTGCTGAGTGTTATCTGTAATTTACCACAAAAAGCAGGAACTTGCAGGGTAAAAATTCTGCCCTCTCATATATTTTCCTCAGTGCTGTTTTATTTTTAATGTGCTCTTACAAGGTAACTTTGAACTCAATTCAAATAAAAGAGCCTCCAGCCCTACACCTTACAAAAAGCATCTGCACTCATTTAATAATTCCTTTTATTCCTCTGCCTTGAGTGTGATCTGCTGTCCACTCTTGCTGATGGAGCTGGCACTTGAACTTCTTCCAGATTTGTTCTTGATCTAATTCAGCAGAGCAGACTTAAAAGTGCAATAGCAGTCACTTAGATGTTGTTCAGGCCCACCACGTAGAGAGGCATGAATTTCAGTATTTTTTCAGTAAGAAATTATTCTTGTCCTCTAGGTATTATTTCTTGGTATGTTTTTTTGCTACAAAGGGCAATTTTTATTACTTTTGAAATGCTTAATTAAAAAAATAAAGGTGAAAAAAAGGGCAAAAGGGCTCCCCACTGAACTTTAGCCATGCGACAATGCCTGATCCAGTTATCCTAAGGTGCTGGTCCCCAGGCTTACCCAATGGTCAGTGCAGTGGACACGCTTATCTCTGAGGTCTGCTGTACCAGCTGGCTGTCAGACCGCTCTCACCCCAACCGGGGGTGCTCCAGCCAGCAGCCTTTGTTGTGCTACATGCAGAGCAGAATCTCAGTGGTCACAGAGCTCATGAACGAGCAGTTGTGCTGTGACTCATTCCCTCGCTGTGGTGAGCTGTGCTTTACCAGACACTCAGCAGAACAAAATGCGAGAGTGAAGGTTCCCTTGTGTTTGGCTTGGTTCATTGTGGCTGCAGTCTTCAGCCCCTCTGATCCAAACTGGTTAAATGTTAAAGCAGTTTGGCCTCTTTTCAACTCCAATTTCTGCTTTCAAAAACTGCAGACCATGAACTCTGTCTTTCTAAAGGGTAAACTCAGTTTGATTTTCTATTGTGTGAGATAATTTGTGAGGGGTTCTCATAATGTCATGTCTCCAAGTGCAGCCCAAATGTGCGTTTGCTGTTCCTGGTGCAGTATTAATTAGAACTAACTCGCAGTGTCCAAACCCTGCAATTCAGAAAACAGAAAGTCTCAGCTGCAAGTGACCTGAGGCCTTAGACAAATTCCATCAGAGGTGTATTTAGAGTAGAAACTGGGATTCCTCTGTTTGATCTACAGCTGTTCCACCGACTCAGGCTTTTTTACTTAGTCTTCATTAGTGGCTGTCATATTGCTTACATTTTAACAGGGGCATGGCACCTAATTATTGCACTTGGCAGACTCTGACACAGCAGAATGTATTTTAATAGATAATAAGGTGTTCTGACTTGAATGAAAGCAGCTCCTGTTTTCACCTATGTTCTCACTCTGTAATGCTGCAACCAGCTTCAGCAGCCAGATCGATCAACTACAGTGCAAGTAACCTTAGAGAAGGTCCTAAGATGCACTCCTTTCAATGCTAATGAAACAGTCATTTATACATAAAGAAGCAGTACAGGAGAGGCTATCAAAGTGATGGAGTCCATTTCACTCACCAAAAGAGGGGAATATGTGCAGCTCACTGAGGTTTGTTGCAGTATTACTTAGGCAGTTTAGCTGTGGTTACACCTGGGCTATTAGTTATGGTCACCTTTGGTTCTTCGTATTTCGGTTGTGTGACTCCTACTATGAAGTTGTTATCTCTTAAAACTGAATTTCTAGCTAAATATTGTATGACAGCAGCTTGCACTGAAAACAAAAAGGTGCAACTCCAAGGAGAAAGAGAAAGCTACTACTGCTGTATCTATTCAGATCTGGAGAATAAAGGACTGGCCTTAAGCAAACTGATATTATTTAGTGAGCTTCATAGTATGGCAGTGGCTACAAGTCCTTTTCTGAGACTTGCAAATGAAAACCAGGAGTTCAGTGGAGCATTGTAAACGGTTTCAGCTCGGATTTTATACAGGGAATATATGGCCAAGGGATTCTTATGGAGGGCTTCAGCTGTGCAGGAACTGCTGAGTCCTATGGAATGCAGATCTGAGCATATCAATACTCAGAAACTCTTAAGTTTTGTTAAAATACACTACAATGTTTTCAAGGGTAAGCTGAACTCTTTATTTTCCTGGTATTGCTGGAAGAAGGGAATATAAAATGAGCTCTGTAATAGTGACCATTAGGAAAGCCCAGACCAAATGGTGAAGCTGTTTTCCCATTGTTTACAAATCTCTGTCCTCCTTGTTTAATATCTGGGTAAAACCTCTGCAGTCCTGTAACTCAGACATGAATCCCTGCCTGTGGTGAGAAAGCTGAGGAAATCTCATTCTTGTGAACACTTTTCAATTAGCTTGGGTGTAAAAAGACAACTCAGGCAAAACTCCAGCTTGTTCCTCTCTGCTTTCTCTCTCCTGACCTGAACCAGAAGGACAGGTTTTAAAAAATCCGCTTTCATTCTTTCCAAAGTCTTATGAAGGGTGCTCGGTTTGGGACTAAGGCTGCTTAAAATCACTCTGAGATGACCCTGGGAAGTTGGCAGAGATATGTTAGCACCTTGGACCCTGGTTTCTGCCAGCGCACTCAGGTTTTGGGCTAACAGGGATGGAAGCAGTCCTGCTCTCCTCTGCACTCGGCCTTGTTTTCCTCCACCATTCTCACACTCACTCTGACAGCCACCCTGGCTGGTTTGCAAGCAATTCCCTTACTCCTATACTCAGATCTACCTCTATTTCAGATCTACTTCTCTTGTAGTGTTCACACTCCAATTTGTTTTGTATTTAGTGACTGAAAGCCTCACTTATGCCCGTAAATAATGCAAATTAAAACAGAATCTGAGTTTTAAGTCTGCTTCCTGACTTAGCTATTCACTAACATTGAAGGTGATGTAGTTAATTACTCTGTTTCTTGAGAGAGCTCTGATGCTGGATGGCTCCAATGGAAAAGCTCTCTTCGATTTTCTGGTGGTGTTATGGCTGGGTTTCTCTCTACAGAAAACCCATCCTCCAGTTAGTTACACTCTTAAGGCATGGCTGAGGGTGATTTGAGATATGTGGGTTACAGACAGCAATCCTTTCATGGCTCGGTTGTGTCTTATGAGCACTGGATTTGTACCTTTGTGATAGTTGCTATGGCATCCACATGTGGGCCAGGAAAATTGTAGGGGAAGTGTGATTTATGGTAACAAAACCTCAACTCCTGAAAATAAAAAGTGATCATTCTTTATGGGAGTGGCCACTGGTCCAGCTGCACCTTTTTTATTTCCATCTCATCCCTCCAGCTGAACTGTCAGCAATTTGGTAAAAGAGCAGAGTGTTCAGCTCTCTTGAGAGTGGTGTCCTCAGCAGCCCTTCCCTCTGGGTAAGGGAGAGCTGCAGCGGTGCTCTAAGCCTGGGGCTGGTCTTGCTGCACTGAGCCAGACGTGTGGCAGTGGGGAGAGGTCAAAGCAGGATGTGTGGCACTGCGGGGTGGGGGCAGTGACAGAGCCAGGAAGAAGGGGAAGCTGCCTTCCTGTATTAAGCATGATCTTTTTTTCTCTTGAAGTTTGAATTCTTCCAATTAAGAGAGGTGAGTACTTAATTCCAGCTAATTAGAGAGAATTTAGATCCATTCTCCATTAGGGGCACTCAAATGCAGGGTCAGCGTCTTCCCTGGGCCGTGAACTGGAGTGGATTGGTGACTCGTATTGTACAGTTTAATTGTTACAGTTCAACTCTGAGTTACTTTTGACTTCTAACTGACTTTGTGAGGGCCATCATTTGTACTGTATGACTTAAGGAGGAACTGGTAATGCTGTGATTTCCCAATAAAAATAACAAACCACCTGCAGCAAGCACTGCTCAAACAGAACTCTGCGTGGGCAGCTCTGCATTTGAACAGGCTGTGGTTCAGACACTTAACCATCATGATGTGTACACCTGAAATTTGTGTACTCACCATTTCCTAATGTCAGTGAATCCCTGATGCTCAGTGCTGCTGACTTGTGTCCTCCTTTTGTGCTACTAGATCAGGATCTCAGCTTTCCGAGAATCCAGAAGGACTCTTCTGGAAAGGCAGCTTCTACCTTCATGGAACGAGATAAAAAGCTTCAAAACATGAATCCTGAAGAGGCAGCTCTAAAAAACGTCTCCAAATGTGACATTTTACTTGGTCTTGGACTTTCTGAAAGTCCTCTCCTTGCTTAGGTTTAAGAGGCAGGGCAGCCTTGTGTGTCATCAGATGTCTCTGGTGCCAAAACACAGCAGGGGTGGTGTAAGTATGTGCTTCCTACACAGAGGAAGGGACTGGTGTCAGCCTCTTCCACTAACCCTATATATTCTTCACTAAGGACCTTGAGACAGACACTGCTAATTCTCTGTCTGGCCTAGCCCTGGCCACATGAGAGATGAGGGAATAACTGAAGTTTATCTTTTCCTTCCCTTCCTTGTGCCTTGTTGCCCTTCAGGGGAGACAGCTTTGTTCTGTGCCACTGTTTAAAGTGACTGTACAAAAAAGTTTGAATGATTCCTGTGTAGCATCCCCACATCTGGCAGGCAGGAGAGGAAACCTGCCCTCTTGTAACAACAACCTTCAGAGCTGAATGTGCAAGTAAGATAAAATAATGGTTCTTGGTGTGATTTGGGTGTCTCTTATCTGGGATTTAGTTTTCCCTCTGGGTGCCTACATGTTTCTCAGCAGAAAACCTTGAGCCTCTGCCCCCAGCTGAAATATTCCCTGTACAGTTTGCAAAGCAGTTTGGAGCCTCTGGGTACATGGATTTCTTGTGAAGCAAACCTCTTACTTCATCTCTAACAAATATATTATTAATCCTCCAACGCTGAATGATTTATATATATATCCTTATCTTTCTTTAACTTGCCATCATTAGCTGTTAAAGTGGAAAGTTTTTTTTCTCTTTCATTGAGTTTCTTTCCTGCCTGGAACCATTTTCTCCTTCAGTTTAACACTCAATTTATGCAGTGGCCATCTCTACCTTGAAGAGCAAGAGTCTTCTACTGAACAGGTAAGAAATGTGGGTTTGCACCCAGAGTCACTGTTTGGTCAGAGGTTTTTTTCTTGCTTCTCAAAGAAGCTGATCAAGTCCTTTTACAGAATCCTTAATACTGTTTTTTGTCCCTGGATGTGAATAAATGCTGCAGACAGTCTGGAGCAGAACTGATTTTTAAGTTCTCTCTCTCTTGAAACCCACAAGAAGCCTTTCACAGTTGTGAGTTCCAGCTCTGCTTCCAGAGAAGTACATTCCATGCTGCTGAGCCCTGCAAGTGCAGTGGTGACTGCACCTGCAAACTGTCTTGGTCTGAAGGCAGAGGAGTCTCCTTGTCCCTTTAAGGAAAGAACCAGCTTAGAACATCTAATAAAGCAGTGGAGTTACAGGTCAGGTTTGTTGGGCTGTAGAATGAGAAAATATTTTGAAGGATGATGTGCTAATGGTGTGTCAATATTAGGACTGAAGTGAGAATCAGGTAGACGAGATCTGGCAGGCATTTGTCTAATTAGAAGTGACCTTTTTTAAAGCAGAACTCTCTGAATTAAATTAGTTATTGCTCATCTAGTACAATCTATCTGAGCATTGGGTAAATCTCATCTAGAATGCTAATTCTATCCTTTAGTCTTTTCCTCTGAGGCATCTTTCATTTAATAATGACTTTCTTCATTGTTTTTAAATTCAGGGCAGAACCCTCTTTTGTTGAGGTTATCCTTTAATTTCTGCACTAAAATATGCAAGTAGTACTTTCAGAGAAAAGTGTAGGAGCGGTCGCTACTGCAAGTAGGATCAGATCTATGGCCTTCAAACAGAAGAACAAAGCACCTGCTAGGGTAGCAAGGTGGCATCTGAAAAGTGAACTCAGATTTTAGAAAGTAATGTCTGGCACTTAGCATCCTCCTTTCCAAACCTGAACCTCTCATTTGAGGAGTTTTATGCAGCCACTGGTTTGGATGTCCTCAGCTGGGCCCAGGTGCTGCCCTACAGTGTGAAAGAGAAGCAAAGTGATGGTCAGAAAAAAGGAACAGAAATGTGGGCCATTGTCACGTTCGTGAAGACTCCTCTCCACCCTTGCTAGCCATCTGGCCAGCTGCTAGCCCTGTTAACTGGCACATGCAGGCTGATGGCAGTGGCATCTGGTGTAGCATTCTGGTTGTTGGATCACGTGGGCATCACATGTAGTTCCCTTTAGGATCTGCATAGGCATCTGTTTAGGACTTGGGGCACACTACCTTCAGCTGCAGTTTGGGTGCAGCCATGCCCTGGGGGCCACTCTGCCGCATCTGCTGTCGATGTGCCAAGCGCATCCCTGCAATCTATTGTTTGCTCTTGGTTAACGACTTCCCCTGGTTGACAGAGGTGATTCTGTCTGAGCTTGCCTTGAGTTGCTGGCCACCCAAAACTTGAACAGTTTTAGGTTCAGCTTTGAAGAAACTTGAGGAAGTGCAAAGTTCCTGTTGCCATTGTGGGCTCCAGCTCCCAGGGTACCTGGATAAATTGGTAAGGAAATGAATATACAAGGGTAGAAGGGATTACAGACAGAGATAGAGGGATTAAGCTGTGGACTAGCAGCAAGATTTGCTGTAAAAATGTGGCTTCAGGCTTTTGTTTATTATTTGGAGAAATTCTATTTAAATGCAGATTAGATTTTCTACCTTGCAGTAGAACTTGCTCTTTGTTGGAACTCTGCAAGGAAGAGTGAATACAGAGTGCTCCTGTTTCCCTTTCTGGGCTCTGGCAGTCACCTTCTTATCCCACACTCTAGAGCAGCTCTGCACGCTGTGGGTGGAGGAGTTTTAACGGTGTTTAGAGACTCCAGTTTAATTAATCAGAGTAAGATTACCAAACTGCCTTGGGATGCAAACTCATGTCTGAGAAGCTGTAATTGGCCCCTGACTAAACAGAAGGGCCCAGCTCCTCCTAGGGTATTTGGGAGGGAGGGAGGCAGGGCAAAGGCAGGTGTGAGAAAGGGGAAGGAGAAGGAACAAGAAATTAGACAAACATTGAATCTTTTGTGAAGACTTTTCAGTATGTGTAACACTTTTTGGCATTGCTGTACCTTTTATCATCAGCTACCTCTTAAAATAGCATTTCATCTTCCTTGGAAATAAAAACAAAATTAAAATAATTCCTTATCAATTCTGCTGGGTTTGTGAAAAGGCTTCACTTTAAATAGACTGCTGAATGCTCACATTTTTCCTTTTGCATATTGCAAGCTTACTTACCAGTAAAATGTAGCTAAGGGAAACATCCCAATCACTTCCCACAGGCTTATTTTTATTCCTTTATCCATTCCTCTTGCATCTTGACACCAGCATCTCCAGTGGTCCATACTGTGATCAGAATGATGGTAACATGATGGACGTATCAGAAACAACTTTTTGCTAATCATCTCAGCTGTCAGCACTTGGATTAAAAAAAAGGGCAAATTCAAATCCCTGATTTCAAAGGCTTACTATTTTTTTTTTTTTTGTTTCACCTTTTCCTTCCTTCCCAACATAATTTGTAAGATGGTTCTGAAAGGGACAATGCAGGATGGGTGAGTGACACATTGCAGCAGTGGTGAACCCCATGATGAGCAGTACATGGACCTGTCAGATGCTAGTTTCACATGGGGCGAATGGACAGCCTGAAAGGCAGCTAGGGGAGCAGTTTGCATGCATCCTTTCCCATTTGCTATACTCCTGGGCTACCTGAGATGTTTACAGTCTTTTAAAATAATGCCTTCTGATGTTCTCTGACTGGAATCATGCAGTCCCTGTTAGCTTTGATTGGCTATGGACTTCAAACTCTGTGCTCCAGGCTATTTTTTATTACTTTTTAAAAATACTTATTTTCTTTTTTAGCATGTCTGCCTGTGTGTGTTATCACTCTAGGCTGGCTGGCAGGACCAGCAAAGGTTCTGAGCACTAGTTTTGGCTCTGTTTCCATTGTGAAGACTTTGCGAAGAGGCTTTTTTTGCAAAAGCAAGAGAGAAACTCACATTCGGGATGCTTACTGTGAGGCTGTGGAATTTCTGAAGCCCAACCATATCTTAATCTTTGCACAAATGGCCTTTTCTAATGGGTGCTTAAGGCTTCAATTAAAAATTAGTTTTCTGAACAGACCTCTGGGGTGGCCAGGAAATTGTTGCTCATGAAGATGAAACCTTGTAATGAAAAGTCTAGCAGTAAAAGCTCAGAGATCTCTTAGAGCATATCTTGCTTTCCTCAATTTTCCCTTTTGTTCTTTGAAGGGAAGGCTGCTCAAATCTGCTGGGCTTCTGTTTTTCTTTGGATGGCAGGAATATGGCTGTTCAGAACTTTGATTCTGCAAGTTGACATAAATATAGGGCCCAAACACGAAGGTCTTTTGTTGTGTGAAAAGTTAGATACCACTTCTTCTACCTCCTCCTTTGCAGCTGTCCTCAAACCCATTTACATACTTTGTTAACATAATTATATTGATGTTATCAATACTAAGATGGAATGGCAATCTCTAGCCACTTTTATATGCTTCTTAGTTCCTTTGTATATCGGCACCATAGTCTTTAGGGTGAAAAGGAGTGCAGGCTTATTCAAGGAAGAAGTGTTGCATTGCAGTAACCCAGATGCAGCTTAAATGCCTCTGCACAGAGACAGAAAAGCTGCACAGTTGGTACCTTGAGCTCCTCTTGCTGTAGCCACAATGGTAGCTCTGCCTGAGCTGACTTGTGTGTAACTAATTGAGCTGAGCATATTGTGCTGACTGCAGAGGAGACCTCTGTGCTGCCACACATAGCTGTGCATAACCCTTCTGCACTCATTCTTCACCAGCTGCCAACTGCATGATCCCCATTTGTAAGATTTACTTTTCCACAGATGCTGATTATGTTGGAACTAGAAAGGAGAGCAGACTTCCTGCCATCAGAACTGGTGTATGCTTTCTTCTGTGTGTGTTGTCTTCCCTCTGCTTGCTTAGCTGTCTTTGGGTTTGGCTTGTTCTCTAAGGAAGCAGCCTTTAACTTCACTGCACAGAAGCTGTAGCCTGTCTAGTGGTTAGGAAGCAAAGGTTACAACCCTCATTGGAAACAGGCAGGAAAGAAAAACCTTCAGAATAAAATATTTATCAGTTAGAAATAACACCACAGCAGTTCTGAGCAGTACTGGTGTGTATGTCTGGCTTTACTTAGACATGGCCCACTCCACTTTTCATTTACATAGGAAATGGTTCAGATTTTGCAGCAGGAATAGAGTAACTGCAGCCCAATCTGCTTCACCAAAGAATGAAGCTGTAATTCTGAGGAGCACTGTAAGGCATTTCTGGAGAATGGTTTTCCATGTAAGATGTTCTGAAATCATCTGAGCTGGTGGTAAATGGGAGGATGCATCTTTTGGAAAGACTTTGGGCCATGTCAGGTCATCACAGCACATACCCTGTTCAAACAGAGAGCTCTTCATCACAGCAGGACTACTTAAAGTGCATCTGTGCTTTGCTGGTGGTGCATTTGGTGAGATTTGCTAATGACAGTGGAAGAGAAGTCACCAATGTGTCTGGGAGCTTGTTGTATGTTCTGAAATGCACAGCACAGGTCATTGGAGTGAGAAAAGTTTTAGTACTAAGTTATGCCTCTCAGGTTTCTTGGGTGTCCAGGACATCGTTCACCACTCCAGCAGACAGGCTGTGAAAACTCAGCAGATATCAAATACCCAAGTGTGGAAAGTTTTGGGTTAAACTATCTCAAGTTGGAGGTAGTTTGAATAATGGATGTTGCCTGGTTTTGCTTAATTTCTTTATGCTTCTGTTTCCCAGATGCAAGTGGCTGCAATAGAACAAACATTGCCAGTGGGACAGGATCCCTGCTCATTCAGCCTGTGACTGTGATGCTAAAATCTCAAAAAGGGCACAAGGAAATGAATACATCTGCATTCCACACAAGGCTTTGAAAGTATTCATTAAAGAGGTGTCTGGCCACATGCTGATTAGATAGATAGAGAAATATTGAATAACTACTTACTCTCTGAACTGGGCCCAAGGGTCCTATGAGAAAAATAGTGTATGATAATTTAATTAAAGTGTGCATCAAAACACATTTCCACAAAGGCACTGAATTAATATTGCAGGATCTGCACTTCCTAAACTTCTCAGTGCTTCCCTGGGAAAGGAAACTCTTGTCTAATGTGAGGTGTTCCTCGGTGTGGCATCATGTATCGATCAGATACTTGGCATATGCACCTCACTGAATTGCTTAGGTCCAAGGCATTAATATAGATCTTGAATCAGAAGTAACAGTTATTGATAGCAGTGCGTCTGGGAGCAGAGCTCTGCTGGCTTCTGGAATGTGACAGAAGGAGTGGGGTAAAGGGAGTTAAGATTGATGTTTTGATTGACTCAGCCAGATGAGCCAACCTATTTACACACATCTGAGTACTGATATTTATGATCATTCTGCTATTTAATATCCTTTTAAACATATCTAGGCAGAGCCTAGTGAGTTTTGCTTGTCTTGGACAAGCCTAGAGTACTCACTGCTAGGTTTCTTTACCTCCTCTCCTGGGGAAATTTAGTTACTCAAGTCTTGAAGCTGCATAATCATTGCATAAGCAGGTTAGGAGCAGAGGAGGGGCTCTTGCGTATACAGAGTTAGAAGAGGTGTTGCATGGAGTGATGGATAAAGGCAGTACCAGTCCCTTAGGGAAGTGACCATGCCCAGCACACAGCAGTTTCTAGTACAGAGGAAGGGAAATCAATGCTGTGATTAACCAAGTGTTTCCAGGCTTTAAAATAAATCCCCACAACTCTTCTTACAATGGCACTATGATGATGCTTTCCTCTTCACCTGTAGAATGGAATTGAAAGGCAGGGTGTGGGGGGGAAGTTTTGGTTTTGTTTTTTCTCTTTGTAATAGCATCCGAAGCATGCTAGAAATACTGTTGTGTCCAGCTGGTCCTGGAATGCAGATCATTTGTGCATACACAGAAAATGCAGTGTGATACTGACAGTAGTAGATCCTGCACAATCTACAAGTTACTCTTACAGGAGGGGTAAGTAGAAGAAATTGTAAACAAGTCAGCATTGCATTATGCAGCTTTGTGGTGCTGCACACTTCCAACCACCCTTCCACCACTGTTTTGCTGGCTCTGCTGAGCAGCAGTTTGTGACCCTCTGGGTGCCAGGGCCATCTCTGTAAGCTTGGAATGTCGCTGCCGCTCCTGGTGCCCCACCACCGCTCTGGGCTCTACAGCGTGCACGCCATCGGGAGCAGAGTCTTGGTGACTGCTTCTGCAGCACAGAGGGTGAGAGGAAAAGGGCCTGAGTGTGAGAATTAGAAAAGTCAACCAGAAACTTGTGTACTGTGGGAGTTAAACTCTGGGGGGTTTGTTTGTTTGTTTGTTTGCCCCTTGAGGCCTTAGTGTCCTTTCTACTGAAGTTCTGCAGTCATAACAGTTTCATCTCCCAGCATTCCAGCAGCCCAGTTGGTGGGAGGCTTTTTCCCAGCCATGATAAATTATTCTCTGTCAGAATCCAAATCTGCCTTTTCAAGTCTGATCATTTTTGATGAATATATTCTGTGAACATGAGCTTGGATAGAAGCAATAGAGGATAATAGATTGACTTTGAGCATATTAATGACATCTCTAGAAGACTATGGATGAATTAAGGAATAAATAGAAGAAATAGGTCCAAAACAGGCTGGTGAACACTTACCTGGTCAGCAATTGCCTGTTAGCCTTTCATTTAGGTTCTTTTATACTATGTGGTTGTTAATAACAACAAAAACCAAACCAAAACAAAAAAACCCAAACCACCAAACAAAAGAACAAGATTTCAAAGCAAGCCTTTGAGAGTACACATGAACCCCTCCTGCCACCCATGTGAGCCATGGAGAGAAGGCTCATCACATGGACACCACTGAAGGTTAGGGAACAGCAGCCTCAGGAACTCTTTGACCCTCCTAAAAAAATCCCTGTGCCAAACATGGCAAAAGCTTTCCCTCGTATCTGCCAGAGCAGCATTTACCCTAGACTCAAAATACCCTTTCTGTGGAGCTCATAGAAACAGGAATTACAGGAACCGTGGCTGTGCTCTAGAGACCAGAGCAGAACTGTTCCTGGGAGGAACTGTTGTGATCTCATCTTCTTTGGTTGACTTTAACATATCACAGAATCACAGAATGTCAGGGGCTGGAAGGGACCTTGTGACGGTTTGGGAGTTCCCTGCCCCCCCACACTTTGAAATGACCCAGACTAGACTCTCAGCCGGCTGGAAGTTAAGAGATGAAGCTCTATTTACAGCTCATCACAATATACAAGCAAATATATACAGTATATACAGGAATATTTACAGAAATATACAAGTTTAAGGTAATACAGACACACAACACCCCTCCCAGAAATCAGAGACCCCAGGAGGGGCTTCCAACCACCCTTCCACCTTCTCCCCACTCCCACACCTTACCCCAAGGTTTGGCTTATGCGCAAGGAGGATCGGCTGGGGAGGATTAGAAGACAAGTGGTTAGTGAAGTTATTCAACAGAGAGGAGAAACCAGAGCTGCTAGCCCA
>VWYK01072690.1:73864-154015 GCA_013399775.1 Semnornis frantzii | reverse complement strand
CACTTCCTTTCTAATCCACCCCAGAATGGCATTGCCTGTCGTGGCCACCAGAGCACATTGCTGGCTCATGCTCAACCTCCTACCCACCAGCGCCCCCAGATCCTTTTCTCCTTTGCTGCCTTCCAACAGGTCAGTCCCCAGCCTATCCTGATCCCTGGGGTTGTTCTTTCCCAGGTGCCAGAGTCTCCCTTTGCCCTTGCTGAATTTCTCTCTGCCTACCCCTCCAGCCTGTCCCAGTCTGACTGAATGCCAGCACAGCCTCTGCTGTGGCAGCCACTCCACCCAGCTTGGTGCCTCAGCAAACTTGTTGACAGTGCCCTCTGTGCCCTCATCCAGGTCATTGATAAATATATTGAACAGAACTGGTCCCAGTACTGACCCCTGAGGGACTCCACTAGACACAGGCCTCCAACTTGACTCCATCCCAGTGACCACAACTCTCTGACTTCTTTCCTTCAACCAGTTCCCATCCACCTCACTCCCTGATCGCCCAGGCCACACTGCCTCAGGTTAACCAGAAGGATGCTGTGGCAGACAGTGCCAAAGGCTTTGCTGAAGTGAAGGTAAGCCACATCTACTGCTCTGCCATCATCTATCCACCTGGTGATGTCCTTATAAGAGGCTATCAGCATTGTTTAAACATGACTGCCCCTTGGTAAGGCCATGTTGGCTGCTCCTAATGACCTCCCTGTCCTTGATATTCCTAGGGACAGCACCAAGGATAAGCTGCTCCATTACCTTTGTAGGTGTGGAGGTGAGACTGACTGGTCTAGAGTTACCTGGGTCCTCCTTCCTACCCTTTTTGAAGACTGGAGTGATGTTTGCCCTCCTTCAGTCCCCAGGCATCTGCTCTGTACAAGATGTCCAAACTAGTTTGAGACTTAGGCTTTCAAAGGAGCTGAATGCTCATCTTGAGGACGGTAAGAGAACTGAGTGGTTATTAAATCTGTTTCCAAGGGATCCTCTGTCATATGCAACAGAGAAATGGCTGATGGAGGCTCACAGACCAAATCAGGTTCCTTGACAACTCTGGATGCTGGCATTTCTCTCCACTTGATTATATATGTTAGGCTTCTGTTAGCCCGATATACACATACCAGAGCTCATCAAACAGCAGCAAGCATTACTTTTAGGCAGAGGAAATTATGGTCTATTAAATAACTAAACCCAGAAATTATCGTTTTGTGCTAGGGCATCTTGTTCAAAAGTAGGACTGAGTCAAAATTTCACAGCTACTCTGAAATTTGAAGCTCACCAAATGATATTTCTCTTCAGAATCCTCAGTACAGATGCACACAGACAAGTGTATGGTTGTGTTTACATAATTACATTTATTAAAAACATACTTTAGAGATCAACCAGTTTGGGGTTTTCCTATTTTAAAGGTTTTCAGTCTTTGAAGTAAAGGCATTTAATTTCTTGAACAAGTGGATGCCTCATGAAGTTTAACTTTGTACTCCCACAGTTTTATATTTGTTGTGGTCAGAATAACTTCTTAATATACAATAATAATAACTTTTTTTTAAAAAAAAAAAAAAAGGCAAGAATATTCAGCCAGTGTAGGACTTTATTTTCAAGCATCATCATAATCCTTGTGATGGCAGGTGCAGAACCTATCCTGACAGCTTTTGAAGTGGACTGAAGAGGTGCTGACAGTCAGTTGCTCACTCCCATCCTCTTGACTGATGTCACTGACCTGACCTTCTCAGGTCTTCCAGAATAATCACAGCTGTGACTGTTCCTTAACCCTGTCTTTTTAAAATTACCTCTGCTTTGAGGAATCCTATTCTGTAAAGAATTGTGTCCAATATTCACCTGGCTTAAACTATTTCCATCACTCCTGAGAGAATCATCTGGGCTACAGAAGGAAGCTGCAAGCTTGCTAATGCTACTAGCTGGAATTAGAGCATTTTTTGCATTTTAATTGAGCATTGCTTGGGAGAACAGAAAAGAACACTGAAGGAAATCTGAAAGTGACTCTTGCCTGAGGGAAACTGAGGGGGAGCAGTGAACAGTGTCTTTTGTGGGAGGTGTTTGTTTTCTTTCAGCAAAGGGAAAAGGGGCAGTTTGAGTTCCATATCAATCTGTATTTCCAGATGGTCAGCAAAATTCCTTGATGCCAAAATGACTGCTTAAGAGTTGGGAGAGTCTGATGTGAAGTGATACCAGAAACTTCCAATCACACAGCAAAACTTCATGGAGAAGCTGGCCAGAGGTGAACATTTCGAGAGGTGCTAGGAGTGAAAGGATTGCCTCATCAGAAGGGTCAGAAGAGTGCCAGAGCTTCTGGAGGTGCTGGCAGTGCCCATCAAAGGACAGAAAGTCACAGCCACCACACTCTAAGTACTTCTGGCTCAGAGGTAAATGATGGAAGCCCTAGCCAGGCATCCCGGGTTTTCTTTCCAATGCCTCTTCTGAGTGGGACTCTGAGCTAATGTGCACAGATTGCTCCAAATCACTCAGAGCCACACTTCCATGCCTGACTGGAGCACAATGAAGTTTGGATTATGCAGTTTTAAATTATCACCCATCTGAAGTAATTTTCTTTATAAAACAAGATTTAAATGACTGTAATTCAAAACATTTTACCTCAAATGGATGTGAAAATTGTAGTGTTCATATTATTTTCATTTTTCAATTTGACAAAACATTTCACTCCACACACAAGCTCTTCTGTGTAGTCACTATCTTAAGAGTGAAAATAGGCATTTTACTCCACAGTTTATTCTTCCCTGATGGGTCCTGTTTCTTAACACCACTGATTTAACCTTTTAGAAACATGTCTTTGTGCAGTCTGTTGTGGTACCTGGGGAAAGTACAAACAGAGGAAAGAGTTTTGCTTACCTCCTTTCTGCCCTGTTCTACACTGGAACAGTTTAGAGCTCCATACTGCTGCGTTTGTTCTGTGGTCTTTCTGCATACCTAACGGTTACATTAAGTACTGCTGGTAAAGCTGAGCAAAGAAGTCCCGGTCTGACAGTGCTACAACTCAGATTATGGAGTTTTATTTACATGAAATTCCCTTTCATTCATTTCTGTAATAATGCCACGGTAGAAGTTTCTCTTTGGATTTTTTTCCTCAAGGTTCTGTATCTCCTGGAGAAATCATTTAGGGAAAGACTAGTCTTCTTGGAGTCTTATTTCACAGGCAGGCAGTTTGATCAGTAATTCTATTTAACATCTAGTAGACTCTGAGCTCCTTCCTTGAGCTGCCTATGAATAAGGCTGCTTGTTTCATCTAACACAGAGCATTCCTTACAGAGCTCATGTGGTAGCAAAGCACAGAACAGCACTGAAAAGTGCCAGCAAGTGGAGGAGTCCATGGCTAAATTATTGCCAGGGAGAACTGTAACTAAAGTTGCTGGCTTAAAAACACAAGCCTGCAGCTGCACTTATTTTTAAGTCATGCCTTACACGGCCATGAGTGCAACGGAGTGGCAAAACTTGTCACTTAAAGTAACAGCAATACCTACATCAGCTCTCAGATCCCTAAACCCTGGGAAAGAGCTGCTCTCCTGTGCTCACTCTGCACAGGATAATTCATTCCTTCCTAGGGGGTATGATTTTATGAGCCGAGAGCTTTAGCTGGTACATATGTACAGGGCAGGTTTAAAGTGATTATGGAAATGTCACTGCAGGACAGTGCATTATTAGCAGTCCCTTGCATGTTGTATGCTGTCCCCTTATGTTTGCTACTAATTAAAAAGCAGATTGGGATGTCATGGTGAGGAGAAGTGTAAAATGTCCCTTTTATCATCTGCAGTAAATGTGAAATAGTGGTCTTCCTGCACCCTTCAGCGATTGTTCTGTTTGTGTTGGTGACAAATGACATCTTTCTCCTTGTAATGTGCCTGTAGGGTTAAATGACTTTATTATTATTAATGAGTCACTGCTCCAGCTGCCCAGAAATAGAGGGAGTAGGAAACATAAGAGATTTAGACCTAAGTAATTACAAATGTAATTATTACCTTTCAAATTTCATTTTTACAGCAATCACAAAGTTGTTAATCAAAGATGGCCCTTCCCACCTGTTCACACTGTGGGGGATCTTTGCCAAAGGGATGAGTAGCTCTGTGGTTCCACTGAGGGCAGTCTGTGGCAGAGTGACAAAGTGGTGATGACAGAAAACTGCTGTGAAAAATTGGCTAGCAAATGTTGTCTAGTCAAGGAGTCTGTGCTCCAGAGGGTTTTCCAGAAGACAAACCCACCTGAACTGCAACTCTGTGGAGGAGAGTGTCCTCCTCGGAAGGACAGAAGCTGCAGGAGGGGATGATTCCTTTAGTCCCACGGAGACATGAGATGTCAGACTTGTCCTCCGGTCCCTCCTTCCACAAGGATGTGGAGTGTCATTAAGGGTCCTGAAGGGCACAACGGAGCCAACATGCTACTGGACACTCAGGGGACTTAAACCTGTGCCCTCTCAGCCCTGCAGTGGTTGTCCTTGCTGCTCAGCATTCCACATTTTGATCTTTAGCTGGAGCAAATGCTTCTGCTGCTGCTGCTGCGGTGGCGAGGGAGACACAGGGCACGTGGGGAAGGGAAATAGCTGTGGGCTGCACTAGCCACGGAGTGGATGCTGTGAGCTGTGGTGGCTTTCAGAATCCTGACCTGAACTTGCAACTTCCTGTGAAAGGGGAAATTAGAGGAAAGGCCTTGGAGAAATGAGCACACTTCCTGTCAATGATGTCATTTCTGCACAAGGGTGAAATATTAAGGGTACTCCTGTTTGAAAATCTAAACAAAAAGGAAATGGAAACTACTCATTTCCATACTTCATACTACAAAATCTCATTTGAATCACTGCCATCACAAAACAGAATTCTGAAACCTCGTTATTGATGGAAAATTGTTTTGTAAAAAACAATCACGCCAGCTTTACTCACCTATTCAAATGGAGTAAAGATTGAATGTTGATGATGGCTCAGTCAAGTGTATCTCCTGGCACCCAGAGAAGCACAGTGTGGTGCGTGCATAGAGGCACACTGTGCTGAACATTTTGAATGTGCAGAAGTAGCCAAAAATTAAATACTGTCAAAGTGTTAAAAAAAAAAAAAAAAGGTTAATATTCTAATAAAGAAAAAAGGCTTTTTGTTTTGTTGTCTTGACCTGCTGTTGGAGTCACAACACAAAAACCATGGAATATTTTTAGAATGTAGTAGGTTTATTTTGCTTGCTGCCTCAAAGGCCTTTGGCTTCATGTTTCTGTTTGTGTTTATCTGAAGGAAATGCAATTCCAAAGCATCTGTTATTGTCTGGCTCTTAAGCTATCCTGGGAACCATGTGCTTGCAGCTTGCTTAGCATTTGAGTGGGTTATGATTTCCTTCGAAACCTGAGCTCTCAATGAAGTCTCTGAACCATGAACAATGCCCCACAGTTGCTCAATTACATAATTTCAAAAAAAGGTCTTAGTATTCCACTGTAGAGCAAGCTTTTGTTTGTTTTTGCTGTACAGCCAATGGGAGGACAGCCTCTGGCCTGTGGATACCTTCAGAAACTCTCCCTGAAGTGAGAAAAGGGTATAAATACAGATGTTCGAAGCAGAACTGAAGTCTTTTATCCCACATCTATCTCTGGTGGAATTGTGTGTGAGGTATCTCTAACACATCCAGGTTGCGCTTCTGCACTCTGCTGAGGATGGCTCACCTGAGCTGTTGCTATCACAAGGGCTAGGGTTTATTATTAGAGCGCCAGGAGACTGTGCTAATACTTTAATGCAGGTCTGCTATCGAGAGTAAATGCTGCTGATCTTGTTCCACCTTAGGAGTTCTCTTCCTTTCTTATCTTTCTGAACTTGATCCTCTTTCCTATCTCCAAGCCCTGATCTTTGTTCTCCATCCACAGCCTCACAAAAGGTCATTGATTTCTTGATCATGTCTATAGCTTAAGCTGCAGATCAGACCTGTTTATGCAGATTCAGTTGTCCTTAGCTTTGTTTATGAATTTTCACCATTCCAAGGCGTTCAGTGATTCATACTAAAACCATTAAGCTGCCTCTCCTTCACACACATGCACACAGCTCTACTGAACACTTCAAACCCAAGTCTAATACATTCTGTATACTTACAGTGAAGATACTGTAAGCAAGAATTTTCCTCTTTTTAAAACTTAATATATGCTTTGGGATGCAGCTGTGAATTTAGCTGAGCAACCTCTATGGCTGAGTCTGAAGAAGAGAACAGATGTTAAGAAATACCAGCAGAAATTTCTGTTAATTTCTCTTTTTGGCATCAGCTACACAGAGCTGCATTTTGAAGAGTGTTGAGTTTATGGGTTCAGACAAGCAACCTTTCTGTACAGAAAAAAAAAAATCAAAATTTTTGTGTTGTTTTAGCATATTTCTTCCTCCTTTTATGGGGAAAGTACAGTAATGGGCATATTGCCAAGATAGAATGGCTTTTCGCACTTTGTTTTATTCTTCAAACATTTCCAGTGCCTCTTAAAGTAGTACTCCCAAACGCCCCAGTAAAGCCCTGCGCTAAAGATTCTCCTGGGTGCTGAATGAAATGACAGACCAGACAATGATGTTGAACTGACTCTGGACTCAGTAAATAAATTAATTTAAACCAATACACATCTGTTTAACTGGTGGCAATGGATCCTGGGATGTGTTCCTTACGAGGTATTCGAATAAAGATTCCTTCACTGAAAAGAGAAATGGTATTGCAGAGTGTACAGGCTTACCTTGCGTTGGGTAAGTGATCTTCCTGTCAGCCCTACTTCTGTTCTAATGTTTGATTAGATGACTTTTGAACTTTAAAAAATATAATAACTGATTGCTATTGCAGTTTGTATCTTGTCGATTATATTTAGTGGTGTTTTTAAACCTTTTCCTAATGCCACTTCTCACAGCAATTAAATGATGAGAATAACTTTTTAAGTGGGCACGGCCAAAGGATGCTAATTCCCTAAGAAGCAAGAGGCAAGAGCAGAGCTTGTCTGACATCCTGGGATGCCTTCACTTGTCTGTGGGAGAGCACCAAGCATTTGGAGTGTGATCTCTGGAATTTCCTATGAGATACACTGCATGGATCTCGTATTTCAAACCATGTCTAAGGGTATTTAGGAAAGCATAAAACTCGCTGTTGTGTGTACAGAGGTGTGAGGAACACCATCAGAGTGCTGAATGATAGCAGTGTGGTACTCCTGGCTGCAGTGTTTGCAGACTGCTCCTGCCACCCTCTTGGTTTCCTGCTCTCCTGGTCTCCAGCAGCCAGCACCGGCAGGCGCAGCTCATCCTGCAGGAGGAAGGGAAGCGGTCTGCAGTGCTCGGGACCAATGAGGGATGGGAGGGAGCCGGCGGCCAGCCCAGCACTGTAAGATCAAGATGTTACTAGAAGAAGCAATCATTCCAGAGTGGTAACTGCTGCCTATCCACAACTTACTGCAGACTCGCTTCCCTTCCTGCAAATAGAACTTGTCTTGAGAGGGCTAAAATGAAGTTTTGTGTACCGAAAGAAAGCTTTCTGTTTCCAGTGCCCTAAAGAGAAATCCTACTGGACCTATTTCCTCTTCCAAACAGCAGCTGACAGAGACTACTGAAGCCCTTTTTTCATCCAGCAGGTTTTGGTAGGATGGTGAGTTTATTACAGAAACTTTACATTAGTAGAAGACTCTCTCAGGGATGGGGCAAGAAATGCAAATGTCACCCTTTACTCTCCTTCCAGGTCGAAGATTGTTGCTGGAGGAGAAACCATTTTTCACTGTGTAGTTTCACCTTGTTTAATTGATTTGAATTTAAATTTATATTCTGTGCTAAATAATGAACCAGCTATTAATAATTAAGAAGCTTCGGTACAAGTGCGAGGCAGTTAATTAAATATTAAATACAGCACATTGTATTCCCCATTGCTGTAATCACTGTGGCTTGGGCCATTCATTTGAGGTGCTCAATGGCTAACATTCTCCCTGCTGTCAACACGCAGTGGCCAGGCTAAGAAACAGAGTCCTTTGGCAGCTACCATGTTGGTTTCACGGTGGTTAGCAACAAAGTGGGGATGATGAAGATGGAGCCAGTTGGACTGTTGGAACAGGAAAGGTCAGTGCCATGTGTGCTACAATGCTGTCACGCCTGTGTTTATTAAGCTAAAGCAGAAGAGGCTGCAGGGGGTTTGAGGGCTTGAGATTTTGCTGGTGAAATCTTTTCCAGTGAAAAACAGCAATTACTGAAGCTGTGCTTTTTTACAAGAGCATTGCTTACAGGCCATGTGCTGGGCTCAATTAATATCAGATTGAAATTCTAGTCAGAATAGCAACAAGAGATGACTTAATGAAAGATTAATGTCCTTTATTTGTATGGCTATTATTTGTGAAGGCAAGAGTCACGTCACAAGCAATTAACAAAATACTGTCTTTTACCCTGGTACTTCCTCCACTCACAACCTTCTTTCCACCACCTTTCCTCAGCCATCTTTGCTAATATTTTCTTGGCCGATGGAAGCCTGATGCAAAGCACTCACACCACTGCGATTGTATAAACCTGACTCCTGGCAGGATTTAGGATTGAATTCAAATCAAACCCATGGCTGTTAGGATATAAACTGTGTTCACTGGAATGGAAGCAGAGCTAATTCTTGTAAGACATCTAGTAGAGTCTGGCAGGTCTAGGAGCAGATGAAAATGTGTGACTTCCTGCGTACCTGCTGATTCCTCAGAACATCTGGAGGATCAGTCTTCCTCTGAGCGAGATTTCTCACAAGCGAGGCCAGATCTGTACACGCAGCTGAAAACTGAAGGAAATGCTGTGTCCTACTTGTTCTCTGAATAAAAAGGTTGCAAGGCTAGGACTTAAGTAACTCTTTTAGGTTTTTAATTTATTGAGACATATACAGGAAATAAAATATTCATAGGAAACATCTCCCAAAGGCATTTTATTATTGAAGCCAAACTAGTGTAGCATATTGTAGCAGCAGGGTTTTTAGGGTTCCTGCATTCAAGCTTCTTCCTTCTGACCTTATTAAAGTGATCCAGTTTACACTAGCAACTACTCTCCCCTCCCTTTTTTATTGTTAATGTCGTTTCTACCCTCCTCTTATAGTGGGGACTGCTAAATGATGTTACCCAAGTGGCCACTTTTGGTCACCAGGGTAATTCTGGACTATAATTTCCCTATATTATGCTTGAATGTCTGTTTAGATTTAGTACCACATTTAGTAAATACACATGGGCAAAAACTAGGGGGGGACATGACCTATTCCATAGGAGCTGCTGGCTGAGATGAGTAGTATGAGGTTGTCATCTTCGCCACTCTGGTGGGCTCCTGCTGAGCAGAGAGCACTGCAAGTGCAATTGGAGCTGCTTAATACGCAGCGCTTCAGTAAATGAGAGGCACTTCTGGCTGCTGACAGAGTAGCATTGGCACTGCAAACCATGTATTCATATATGTGCTGTGTTGGGAAAATATGAAAAATAGCTCAGCAATGGCATCATTATGGGCAATTTGCTTAATTGCTTGCTAATTGTTGCTTGCTTTATTATGAAACAAGACTTCTCTAAATGTAACACTGGATGGTTTGCATCCAAAATGTGTCAAATTCAGCAGTGGCTTTTCATTAAGACTTCAACTACATGGCTTTGAAGTTCAAGCAAGCACTCTGTTCTGTGGTTTGTTTTTTTTCTCTCTCTCTCTTTTTTTTTTTTTTTTTCCAGTTGTTTTTGGATTTTTCTAAGCCATAAAACCTGCGTCAGTAGAATGCATTCTGGTAGATTTTGAACTTCCAGGGAATCTGAAACACTTTGTTAAGGAGCACAACTTACAAATGGCTTTTGGTCACTATTAGGCAGGTGGATAAAGGTGGAGATGTTTTAAGGCTTCAGGCTGTCGACTGTTCAACTCTCAGAAATGCTCATCTCCCTTCTGACATGTGTTCAGATTCTGGTAAAGGCATACCTGCAATTCCCAAAGTTTGGCCTACACTTTGGGAGACTCTGTTCTCCTCTGTGTTGACCAAGACAGCCTGCTTAAGTCAGCTGTCTTCAGAAGTCTTTTCCAGTCTAAGTCTTTTTATGAGTGTGTGATGCAAGCGAGGAGTTTTATGGCAGACCAAGAGGAGTCTTGATGTTGTCTTAGTAGCACATCTGCCCTTAGGGGGTGGAGGGAAGGGCATAGGGCAGAAAAGAAAGTGTCTCACATGCAGCAAGCATATACTGCAGAGATCTTAGCAGTTTTTTCCAGTCAGAATGATTCTGTGATCCTAACTTCTCAACAATGTAGTTGTGCTAACTGCACATTCTCCTGTGCCAGTTCACAGTGAGAAACAGACTGAGCTGGAGAGCAGCAGCACAGAGTGCTTCAGCTTGCACCCCTCACAGTCGAAAATAACCAGTGGTGTATTTAACATCTGCAAACCCCTCCACAGGCAGAAAGTCTCTAAACAAAGCAATCTGGAGTAAAAATATCAACTGGCACTTTTCAGCGTTGTTTTGACTGCAGGACAGCTCCCTGGCAAGGCTGAAATTCCACACTGTCTTCGGAGAAAGTAAATATCCTTGTGAAAACTGCTTTGACCTATAAATGAGAAAGGCTGGGGAACAACGAAGGAAGTCTTTTAACTGTGGTGCTTTTAGCTTTGTCTGACAGCTTTGCTCTAAACATTTCATAAGAGCTGACAGACACCTTCTTTTAATACCTTCCTAGTTCTGAGGCAGACAATTGAAAAAACAGTTTCCTTGCTAAAACAATCTGAAGCTCAAATCAAAGTGTGTGAACATGATCTATTCTATGCCTTAAAAATTCTGTTTCATATCACTTGTGTGTTATGGTTGAAGAGTCTCCGTCTATTATGAAAAAAAATATATGTAAAATTAAGGGTTTATGGCTAAGGGAAGAAGGGGTAAAAATCTCAGATAAAATAGGGAATTAATAAATATCTGTTTTTAATAAGTGAAACATAGTTTAGATGCCAGTGCAATGCCAGTGCCCAGTAGCTATTTAGAAGGATTACAGGTGCTGAAGGAGCAGGAGATGTTTTAGAAGATTAGAGAACGAATTAGACCTGAAAGAGCAGGCAAAATAAAACAACTCCGGGTGAATATTCATGCAAAACATTTCCTACACTTTGTCATAGGTGCATTCAAACCCAGGTGAATTATGCTCCAATGGTCATTTTTACTTCATCGTGCTAAAACCATAGTATGCCACACTGCTGCTTTTCTTTGTTTTTACTTTATTTCAAACAGAAACTGTTCAGCATCTCAACTGTCCTTGCCAGTTGTATTTACTGTGGTAGATCAGTTGATGAGATTTTTCTGTTCCCTTTAAATGCAGGTACTGGGGCCCTTGCCTGCCTCACTGTAGTCATTGCAGCACCCTCGGTCAGTTTGGTTTCCTGCAGCATACCCAGTCTTCTAAAGACTGCCTCAGGGTCATACTAATGCTATGGCCTGTCCACAGGTCACCTGAGTAAAAAACAATCAGAAATCTCTCTCTCTCTTTTTTTTTTTTTCTTTCCTTTTAAAACATTGTACTCCTTTTAAAGTGAGTTTAGAGGTTAAGGTTATCATCGATTTTTAGATTTTTTTGTTTCTAATTTTTTTCAATGAGTGCAGTATCTTATAAACCAGCAGCTGACTGTTACTTTGGGAAACAAACAAAACAAAACCAAACAACCACTAAATAAACAAACCCAAAATCCCAAAAGTCGGACGTCATACAGAAGAGTATTTGTTAAATATTTTGTATTTTCTGTTCTGCGGCACTGCAGAGGAGCTCAGTAGGGAAAGAGTCTTTTTAAAGTTAAGAGCTGTATATTGTGTGTGTGTTACAAGCTATAAGCAGTGAGGACAAACATACTCTGGTAATCCAGATGAAGTGCACCAAATCCCAGCTCTGAAAGAAGGTTACGATTGCTCCAGAGCTGTGTCCTTGAAGCAGTCCCACACTGGCATGCTGACCCCAGCTCAAAGCCAACAGAACTGGTATTTGTAACTTTGGGGTGTGCCCAGGACTGTTGTACAGGGGGTTGGGTTGGGTTGGGGTTTTTTGTAATTTTTTGATAAAATATCTCTTAATAGAATAGCCAAGACTATTGTGCTGCTTGCTCTTGTTAGCAAGGTCCAGGACTGGTCTGCTGACTGTTCTTATTAACAAGGTAACGCATCCCAAGCCTGCGAGTAGTCTGGCAAACGTGACACAAAATTACTGTCCTCCTGGTCTTTGGAGATGGTGTAGAGAATGTTTTGTAAGTGACCTTTTATTTCTGCTGTTGCCTTGTCTAAAGCTCAAATATTAAGATTTTATTGCCAAGTACTTCTTTGGATGTTTTAGCTTTGTTTGTTCTCATGTTAAAGTTCAAGGTAGTACAGGGTAAGTACTGTAACCACTGGCTGTGAGGAGCTAGAAATGCGGGGGTATTTTTTCCCTATAAATAACTCTGTGGTTTTCAGTTTAACAAATTAATAGCATTTTAAGAGTGATTAGATACCCTCAAGATACAAAGAAACACCGAGGTAATGGGCAGCAAAAATGTTATATTAATAAATACAAACCCAATCAGTGTCTGTATGAAACAAGGATAACTCAACACCCTGGCAAGGTGGTACCTGATTTCAATGGATTGTCTTGATCAAAAGAGAAGAAAACCTGGCTAATTAAAGAGCTTAACAAGGCTTCTATTTGCTCAAATTTATGTCTCTAATAGCAGGTAGCAGGACACAGAAAGATTAACCTAGTCCAACGGTAGTAACTTTTTATTTTGCAGGAACTATTGCCTCTACCGAATCATTTCCATATTGATGTCTCTACTGCCCATCAAAAAACTGGATTAGTATTTCAACAAGACACTGCCAAAGCTTTGTCAGGATTAAACAGAGAAATACCTAGACAAAATGACTGAAGAGGTGTTGAAATGCCAGCAATACAACAAAACAGCATTTAGAAACATTACTTTAACTGGCACATGCCCAGGCAGAGTTCTTAAGGAGCAGTAATCAAGAGTACTGTATTCATGAGACCACCAGTAGCCAGGTGTCTGCTTCCATGTGGTAGATAGAACCCTCCATATCCTGTGTTTTGGACAGCAGCATTGTTTATGTCAGTGCCCCAGCATTCAATATTTTAGTGCCCAAAGGAGAAACTTGACTTGTATTGAGAGGTAAGATGGAAAATGTGTTTGTGCTTTGTAGCTTCCACAGATTTCAACAAGCAGAGTATTTACTAAAATAGAAGTGCAGAAGTGTGTTTGAACACACAACTCAGGCTCCTACTCAAAACTCATCTTGCTGTAATTCCTAGTGGCGTAACCTGTCTAGTGGCGTAACCTGTCCAGTGGCCATGAGCCGGAATCTAGTTTTGTTCTTTTGAAGACAGGTACTAAGAAGTAGGTGCATATCTCTTGTTGGAAAACTTTGTGAAGTCAGCACAGCAAAACACTCTTCTTTCTCCTGATGTACTTTCACCGTGTGCATGGCAAAAGGATGTCGCATTAACACCTGTAATGTGGACGCTCCTTCAAAGAATGGTCTGTAGAAGTTTTGTTATCTTAGTCTGAATTTACACAGCACAACAAAGCCCCGGTTTCAATGACTCTGATTAAGACTGTTTATGTATTTCAGCTCACACCTTTCAGATTTAGTAGTTTACTTTGCCGTTGAACAAATTATAATTTCTATAATCCTTTTCCAAGGGCACAAACCTTGCATCTGCTGAGGAACTCTGGATCGATTACTGGTAAACTACAGAGGTTACAGCTGCTTTTTGCTATTACCCTTTGATTTTTCAAGGTTTCCAGCATCGAATGCATGGAGAGATCAATTCTCTTTACAACAGATGTTACAACATCTCTAATTCTTAAAGCTCTTGAGTGCATCTTTGAAGCCAATCTACCATCTTTGCCTGTATGTCCAAATGAATTTTGTCTACCTTAAGCAGGGTCAAAACAAAATCCAGTTTCAAAAGAGCATTACAAAAAAGTTGCTCATTTCAATACTTGTATTTTCCTAGTAGTTGTGTGCAAACGTAGAGAAACATGGTATTAGGTTATTGTAAATGTTTGGCTTTAATGCACCAAAGATAATTTCAGAAAGCGAAAAGGTGGTTGTAAGCAGAATGTCTAAGACTCTAGTTCATAACTGTAAGGCTGGTAGCATCTGGTCACCAAACATTAACTTTTTGCTGATGGCAGCCAGTAGCAGTGCTGTGAGCTTCACACCTGCAAGCAACTAAACCTTCACCGAACTTGTACACCTGGGGGGATTTTCTTTCCAGACTGTGGCCATTATTGCAGAACTGGGAATTGCTTTGTTGATTCCCTGTGCACAGCAGCCTTTGGGCCTCTGGTAACCTCTTGTCTTTTTCCATCCTCCCAGCTGTTGAAGTAAATCTCCAGAAAGCCCTGGCCGAAGCCTCCGAAACCTGCACGCAGGAGTGCCTGATCCTGGGCCATTCCGACAACTGCTGGATGCCGCCATCGCTGACGCAGTACCAGCAGCCCAACAGCCCTTTACCGTCCTTCGGCTTCCAGCAGGGCTGGGGCCGTGGGGCCAGGCCTGAGGGGCGGCACACGCTGGGGAGGCCCCTTCCGAAGGACGACACTGACAAAGGCCAGGGTGGGCCCAGGCCCCAGTTCTACAACACCTGCGAAAGACATTGCGCCAGCAAGGATCCCGTCAAAGTCATCCCTCTGGCCAGCTTTGCTGCAGCCCAGCAGGCCCCGGTGTCTGGCGGTGGCACCTTTGTGCACGAGCACCAGCTCTGAGCGCCGGTGGGCATGGCCCCGAGCGTGGGCAACAGCATGGCAGCAGCGCCTGGCACTGCTCTGCCTGCACGCGGACTGCTCACCTCACCTTGTGAATAGTCCTGTACAGAACACGGCCCCTTGGCGCTCCCCCAAAGCGCTCGCCAGAGCTCTTGGCAAGCTCCACAGGCAGGAAGAAAGCTCCCAGCCCACCAACATCTTCACATTGTGCCATGGGCATGCAGTGCGAAGCCCTGCCAGCACTTCTGCCTCTCCACTGCAAGCAGTGTCTTAGGATGGTTTGGGGAGCATTGCAGTCTATATACAGTTTACTTCTGCTCTTTGTTGTTATAATTTACAGCATGTTCATAGCCTTCATCTTCCATGTGCTTAGCAATAGAGATGGAGTGGGCGGTACCAGATCACCTTACATGCTGGCATGAGGAAGACCCTGCTAGCTAATTCTCCAGAAGGGTGGCACATCTCTCGATCAAAGTGTGTCCTTTGCATAACTCAGCAGGAAGGTGTGCTTACAGACATGGTAGCTGCTTTCGGGTTTGTTTTCTGTCGTCTCAATCTACAGGTATTTATTCTTTGAAAGAGTGCAGTAGATGACATAGGAAGCTCTCAGACGGCCTTTTCTATGTGAAGTAACATGGCAATGATAGGATATTCATATCAAAACCTGAACAAAAAAATCCTAGAAATAACTCTGGGTTTTTTTAATTGCCAAGATTTTCCTTTCTGCAAGAATGCAAAGCAGCACTGTGATCCACGCTGTGCTCGCCAGGCTGTAAGTCTGTTTCTCACTGTTTTAAAAACTTTCCTTTTTTCATCTCGCAGAGCTCGCTTTGGTCACTGTCCCTCTTAGTTGAAAATTATGTGGGCGCTGCTGGAAACAGCAGGAAAATGGGGTAGGGTTTTTTTGGCTGATAGGATGTTAGCTGCAAGCTCCTGGGTGTTTAAACAAGTATTACAGTGCTATAAAGGTTTGCGGTGGGGCTTACAGCTGTACTCACCTATTGTAAGCATTCAGGAAAAGGCTAACTAACAAAGCTGCTAGAGGAAGGAACTCTGGTCACCGTGGCTTTGTTTGTTAGAGTGACTGACAGTGCCCAGCACAGGCAGGGGAATCTGCACGATGGGAGCTGGGCAAGCATAATCATAAACACTCCCAACAGGTCACTGGATGAAGTCGCAAGATGCTTCTCGTTAAAGATTGAGGATTTCTTTAGTGTGCTTAGCAGTGGCAGCAAACCATCTGGTGCATTCTCCATTGGGTGAAAAGGAGGCCCCTTTCTCAGAGCAAACACACTTCCCGTCCAGCACTGCTGCTGTTCAGCCATTTGAGTATCTGCAGTGTGTACAGACCAAGAAGTTTTTCCTTTACAAACCTATGTACCTTTGTTTAACTTTCCTGCTACACCGAGACAATCCAAGTTGTATGGAGACAAAAAAAGATAATGTGTGAATATTTCCTGTGGATAGAATTCTGTGTAGGCTTCATATTGTAAGTTAAACCTGTAATTTATAAGCAAAGCT
Organism: Semnornis frantzii; assembly: GCA_013399775.1. NCBI lineage: Eukaryota > Metazoa > Chordata > Aves > Piciformes > Ramphastidae > Semnornis > Semnornis frantzii. Next base: position 137,803 of record VWYK01072690.1, on the reverse strand, counting down.
CTGTGTACAAATGCTGTAATATTAGCTGCTTGTAAAATTTACAGAGGTTCAAGTTGTTGAGGGTTTCCAATGAACGCTAAAACAGCTTCTCTTATGTGCCCACCAGGTATAAGTAGCTTTATATATTGCCGTCCCCACTGTAAATCTATTCAAATCATGTTTAGATTTGATGTGCAAATTAAAAGAAGCTTCACTTTTAACCTACTGCTAGGGTTTAATTAATGGGCATCCAGTTATCTAATGATGTACTTCTTTTCTTTTCTCTTTTTTTTTACTGTAGTTTTCAGTAACGTTTAGAGAAGATGTGGCACACTGGCTTCCAGTTGCATGTAAATCCTGAAAACAGTAATAATCCTTTGGGTACTGACACACGATAGGTGGCACAAACTGCTTTCTCCTTCCTGGACAGCTGAAAGTTTGACAAATTAATTCATACCTGATATATATACAAAGCCCTTTGTTGTTTGCTTTGGAGAGATCACAGCGAGAAAACTGAGCAGTCCTTTCCAGGGCCAGGCAAGAAAAGCTTGTCTGCAGTTTACACAGATTCACCAAACATATTAATTGTGCACATTTTGGACAGTGCTGACAGCTAAGGCTTCCTGCTGTAAGCAGAGGACTTCAGAGGCTGCTGTACCAAATGCTTACAGAATTGGCAACTGCACTGGAATTTTTTTTTTTTTTAATATGCAACATTTCCTTTCTGGTTAAAAACTGTCACTGAGATTTCCTAGCAATGTATTAATTTCTACAATTTATGATTTTCATAGGAAAGGTGAAGGAACCAGAATTAATGGTTTTTTTCATAGTTAGGGAAGAAAAAACAACCAACAAACTTTACAAATGAGTGTTCAGGGGTTTGGCTTGCTTACTTTTACCTAAGACACAGAAACAATTAAGTATCTCTCCTCTTGAAAGTAAACAAACAAAACCCTGCACCCAACCACCAAACAGCCTCAGAAACTGCTTACAGTACAAGCACTGTCAAGACAGATTTGATGATAGGGAGTACAAAATGTCATATCCACGACATTTCATTTTAATACTCCAAATTTCTGCCAACAAGATACAGAGCAGTTAATTATAAACCCATGTTGGATCAGGGCCTAAATGGCTCCCTCATTTTTATACATTGCATATGTAATATATAAAGGTTTAGGTCCAAGGCAGCATTCTGAGTGACGTGTCAGTATCCAGAGGGATGGTATTACTAGTGAATCTTCACACATCTTGCCATATATATAAATTATTTATCTAGTACCTAGACTGTATATTTTTGTGTAATTTTTATTTTAGTCATTTAACTTATTTTATCTTACTTGTGTGAATTGGTGGAGAAAACGATCCTATATACAATATACAGTAAAATGGTAGTTACATGATTAGAATTGTTCATACAGTGTAACAATAAAGGAAAACCTTTGCCTTCAAAGCAATGTGTCACACAGTCTAGCCGAGATCATTGACTCCAACCCAAACTCAGTACCTGCTTGCTGCACATCCAAGTATTGCATCAAAGTCCTGGGCAGTGGTGGCAGAGAGCTGCGCTGCTGTCCAGAGTGGGCAGCAGTCAGGTATGAAAAACAAACGTCAAAAAAAAAAGCTGACCTGAAGCTGTTGGAAGTCAAAGATGCTGGTTTCTTGGGCTTGCTAGCCTGTGCTGTATTCTGCAGTGGAACTTCGGTCTAAGGAAAGAATAATCAGGCATGTCTGCTTGGCCAGCCAGGCTGCTGAGCCCCTGCTAACAGGACCTGGGGGCCTAGGGCTGCTAGCAGAACAGCTCACCTGGCATAGCCTTTAGTTACCTGCTGCTGTGGCCAGCCAGGGCTTTCTGCTTGGCCTGGGGCTGCAGGGGAGCAGCCGCTTGGCCTCAAACATTTATGGCCCCCATGTGTACAGATCTGTTGGGGATTTTGTAGGAGAAGTGGAGGTTTGCTCTGTTGTGTTCTGGATGAGCTGTAACCCAGTGTGGAGCCCCTGCAGCCCTGAGCTGCCATTATTGCCTGCTTCCAGCGTGTTTCAAGCCAAGGCAGTAGAGCTGAATCATTTCCAGTCAGTAATGGTTGATTAACTCAAAGTTATTCTGTTCAACCTTTCAGAGGTCGAGTTTTTAAAGCTTGAAATTTTGTGGTTGGCTTTGTTTGCTCAAGTTTTGCTTTTGCAGCTTTGATACCAATCCTTAATGAATTGTTACCAAGTAAATGATTGCAGTGCAGTTTGCTGCCGTGATTTAACCGGATACGCGAAGGGACTGGTTTGTGCAGACACAAAGTACAGTTGAAGGCAAAGATTTTTATATAGGAAAAAATGTGTATAACTTATGTTATCCCTAGTGAAGAAAGAGTTTGCCTATCTCTTGTAAATATCTGAGTTTGTATTTCTGGGAAGTGTCCCTGCTCTGTGGCATACTCCAGGATCCGAGAGTGAGCAGTGTGTGTCTGTGTTGAAACAGCCCTAACCACACTTCACGAGTCATGCAGCTGGCCATCGTGTACTACAGTCCAGCAGCAGTTGAAGTCCAGACAGTTTGCAGTAGTTCTATTTCAGGTTTCTGTACAGCATGTTGTCTTGTTAATTAATGCTTATTAATAAACTAGAGCCACAAAAGCAGTTTTCTCCTTTGCACTGTTTTCTTTGTGTTTCTGAAAGAGAAGGGGGTTTAAAGTATTCCTCCAGCTGTGCTTCTCTCCCATTTCCACCTTTCCAAAACTCCTTTATTTGTGAAGTCCCAAGCTGTCAGCCAAGAAAATGTAGATTCATTTGCAGTTGCTTCATGTATCTGAGTATCAGGCATTCGGTAGAGAGTGGAACTATCCACACAGTGTGCACAGCAGTCTGGCTTTGGACTGTTGGGAATGCCTTCCAGTCTGTGTCACTGCTCCTCACGCCAAGCTCCCTCTTTCTGCTGTGCCTGATACACTTACAGAAAATCATTATGAGCTGGAGGCAGGAGTGTTGAAGGGGTTTGGTTTGTTAGAAAATAAGCTATCAGTAATTGAGAGAACATGGTTATTAAGTTGTTGTGGAGCTAAAGGGATTATCCTCACACCCTGCATGCGGCGGGATGCAATACCCATCACACCAGGCACTAAATGAAGCAACATTTGGTGCATTTTTCTGTTATCAAAGTCTATACTTTAAAAGCAACTCTTTTGATAGTTGTCCTGGATTCCTTGAGGCAGTTATGGCTTTGCAAGAATTGCTTTCTTGTCTGCAGGACCTGTCCAAACAGGGAAATAGGCATTTTGGCATAGAAAATATGTAGAAGTATATTCCTTCACTGACAACAGCTGTTGAAGCATCAGTTGCTGTTCTAAAGAGTGTACTCAGCCTACAAATTAAGCAACGAAGGAATAGTTAGAAACTCCTGGAGTCGAGGGTTTCTCTGATTGGGATGGTAAGTTCTCAGGTTGGGCCCAGCAATACTTTGGAAGGCAATCTCAGGAGGTGATGAAACTGGAATTGCACAGAGGTCTGATCAAGCAGAAGGTAATGATAGCCAGTGCCTGAAGGTGTGCAGCGTTGCTCTCACAGGGGGATCCACCCCTAATGCTGCCTGGAGCCATCATTTTGCTTCCCTTCCTGTGGGCAGAAGGAATACCTGGAGCACTTCTCTGGGCACCTTGGAAGTGCTGGAGTGCCAGGTGCTTGCCGTGTAGCTCTGCAGCATGCAGTGTTCTCACTGCAGCACTGAGGGAGCGCTGGTGCAGCGTTCAGAAACCATCTCTTACCAGAGGGACCTGGTGGTACTCTGTGGTGAGCTGATGGCTTGTTGGAACACACACATGGATTTCTTTAAAGGGGCACATGGGTTTCCCAAAGGCAGGCCATTTGGAGGTGTGCTGCCCAGGTGGTCATTTAGTGTTCTTGCCCTTTCAGGTCTCTTCCTGGCATGGCCTTAGGACTGAGCTGGAGTTTGACTGAACAGCAGCTACTCTGCTCCTCCTTAGAAGTGCCAAATGTCAAGCAGAAGGAGGCGAATGAGAGGGTGTGCTCTACAGGGAATAGAAGACAGCTCTACTCCCTTCTGTGGTGGTGAAAGTCTTGTTTTAAAAAGGTACATATGGTCTTGCAAATAACAATTATCTATCCAAAATGTAATCTTCTTGTCCTGGTCCTTGCATTCCTGATCCAGTATGAAAGTTTATTTATATTATTTTAGTGGTGTAGAGGTCTTGTGATGATGCTAATTTCATGCTTAAAACTAAACTCTGATGGTAAGTGCATGTATGATCTGAAGGCTATATCTTCATTTTGAATTCAAAGCAGCTGAAGGCAGGAACTTAAGGCTGTAAGTTGTCATAGAGTGGCCTAGGTTGGAAGGGACCTTAGAGATCATCTAGTGCTTTCTGGATAGCTTTTAAATATGGAATTGATTAGTAGTAAGAAGTCTGTATTATAAAAAAAAAAAAAAGCAAGTTAGTGTGCTGTACACCTATTGAAGAGACGAGTAAATGAAGTGCCTGCAAGCCATTGACGTCGGCCCCTAGCTTTAAGCCACCATCTGTGATGAGTTCTGGAGCGAATGAGTANTAATGAATTGATTAATAGAAAGAAGTCTGTATTAAAAAAAAAAAAAAAAAAGCAAGTTAGTGTGCTGTACACCTATTGAAGAGACGAGTAAATGAAGTGCCTGCAAGCCATTGACGTCGGCCCCTAGCTTTAAGCCACCATCTGTGATGAGTTCTGGAGCGAATGAGTAGGATGTGGAAAGGAAAAAAAAAACAAAACATTTTCTTAAGGCACTGGAATGAAGCCATTCATTGCAACTGCAGCTGTTATCTGTGTAGTAAAAGAGCTGATTAACATAATGAGATTAAACTAAGATAAATTACTTTTAACCTGTACTTGGCTCCAGTTCTTATTTAGTTATCACAGGTGATAAAAGCCCGTGCCCCAAAAAACCTGTCTAAACTTTCCAAAGGTGAGCTGTGCTCTGAAGATGCACTGCTACTTCTCTGCTGTCTAGAGCAAGCTCCAGTGCATACTTCCCAGAAGACTAATTGAACAGAGGACAGTTAAAATGAAGTGATTACAGGTGGGGTGGGCAGAAAGATGACTGCTTTAGGAAAAATACTATCAAGCCAGAGGAAAGCAGGTAAAATGAGCAACTTCCAGCTAACAGGCACAGACTAGGACACAGTGATTGTCTGCAGGCTTCCAGTGCAGCGCTGGTTTATGCAGTTTGTAGATGTATAACAGTTTTGTTTTGCATCAATGTGTGTTTTAAAACCAACGTAGCACAGATCTGTAATGGCAAAGAGCATGCATGTGGAGTATTTTTAGAGCTTTTGAAATATGTCCTTGTACCAGATAGGACTAATTGCTAGTAAGAACACAGGGACTTGGGCTGTCGCTGCGCCAGGTCTAGTATTTCAAAGTGATTCTAACTGGAGAGACTGGAGTGGGCCATAATGGTTTCAAAACTGAAGTTCATTGTGAGAAAATGAAGATGTGTAATCAATCTGCATACCAATATACACACTCTCAGTTTAATGCTATTTGTATTCAGAGTTCATCTACATTCAGGAAGCAGATTTCATCACTGAGCATCACACCAATTGCTACAGAGAGTCTAAAAATACTCACTGTGTTACGGAGGTGTGCACACAGTCAAAGCTGCTTCCCTCGGCAGATACAAGTTGCTGTTTGCTTGTTTTAATTGCAGTGCAGACATTTAGCACTGTGCCTGCCTGGTAACATAGGAAACATAATGCAAGACCTTGGCATCTTAGAAGATTAGACTGTCTGAGCTGACTGGCTCGTAAAAACGATGCTGAGGAAATTGGCAAAGAAAACAAGACTCTGAAATTCTAAACAAGTATTTTAAATGCAGAAAAATAATCTAAAGGGTCATATTTGCAGCTCGTGTGCTGCAAACAGAGCGGTGCCCAGCTCCATCCATAAACACATAGCACTTTCACAGCAGGGCCTGCTAAGGAGGCCCTTTTCGTAGCTGAATCCACTCTCTTGCAGTGGTTACACAGCAGTGATCTCCTTGGATTTTTGAGTGCTTCTTATCAGATCCCAGCCTATTGAGTCATAAATGTATTTTTGTCAGTGTAATGCTACTGAATATTAAAGAAGAGATCAGGTTTTCCAACCCAAAAGTTGTCACTTCAGTCTACAAAAGGCAGTTAATGTATTGAAAGTGCTTGCCTGAAATTCCCTCTGAATATTCTACTGAAATACCCAGCAAACACTAATATTTGAGATTTATGCTGTAAAATTTGAGTGAATTTGCATAGAAATGTTCCATAGGGTATATGAAATGCAATGAAAATTCAGGAATGCTTTCTCTATTCAGAACATCTGATGTAAAGTGGATGCCTGAATCTAACTACAATGAAATTAAATCTAACCAGTGGGCTGGATAGAAGCAAAGATACAAATATAAATATAGACACAGATTTGCCTATTACATATCAGGAAAAAAAAATACTTCTATGTACTTTAATTCGACACAATGGCTGAGGACAGATGCATCACCCTTAGTTTTAGGAAGGTGTTTTGTCAAAGTTACTTGTCTAAAGCATCTTTAAGCTTGGTATTGGGAGAAAGGTACCTGCAGGGCTAATTCTTTCTGTTCCGACATTTCAGAATCTTCTCACACCCAGCTGATGATGGAGGAGAAGGAAGGTTACATGTCTGCCTTTTAGAAGGCTAGAATCAAACTAGCCCAAACCTTAGCATTTACAGAACAGATTATATTCTGTGTTCTAAGTGTGAGATTAATGTGGTCAATGGATATCAAACAAAACAAGCCCAAGCCTTCTCCTCCCACCAAGCAGGCCTGCTAACCCCTTCAGAACGCTCTGCCTGCTAGGATGCACCTAGTTGTGCTCTGTGTTTTGTGCCAGCTGTCTGCCAGAGAGGTATAGAGAGGCTGACATTTGACGTATGCAAAGGAACAAAGAGAAGGTTTGCATTAAAGCCAATCTGGCAAACATTTTTGTTTCCTGTGACAAGTTTTGCTTAACTAGCACAAGATGCAGCCATGCAGAGAAGTGTGCTCCTAGGGCGTAAAACAGAATCCGTTTATGAAGGTAAGTGCAGTAGCTGGTTTCCATTTCCCTTTCTTCACTGCCTTGCTAAATGCTGTGCTGGCGCATCCCTTCCTTTTCTGTGACAAGTCCTTTGGAAAGCTAGGAGGGAGCCAGCTGTGCTTAGGTATGTGCACCCTGTACCACCTGTCCCAGTGAGGAACGAAATGAAAACATTCAATAATGTTTACCTTGTGCAGGAGAAACATCAGGAGCAAAAAAAAAAATCTGCAAGAAGCATTGCCATGATGCAGAGCAGTGAGTAAATAGTCTTGTCTCTTTGTGGAAGGGGAATTTCTTCTGAGCTGGCAAGAAATGGCTCCCTTCTGAGAATATAGCTGTTTGCTGAGGGCTTACCTCGAAACAACCTGGGGCTGTGGACCAACCTAGGGAACAGTCATATTGGTGAGTTGCTGCCCCTCAGCTTCACTGTAACAGCCAATTACCTGAAGGAGGGCCAAATGCAGGAACATAGCATTTCAGTGAGGTCATATTGAAATGGCCCAGGTGGTATTCCCAGGTCTCCTTTACCTGGACCTCTTTTGGAATGCCACCGTTGTCCAGTTAGACACATTTGAGTGTCATTTCTAGCAGGGGAAAGCACTAAAATTTGCTTCTCAGTTAAATTGGTTCACTGTTTAGCAACTCCTTCTATACACATTTCAAACTCCTTCTCACTTAAGTTTCAGAAGCTGACTCCAACCTGCACCATTAGTTTTGGCAATTCTGTACTAATTACTAATTTGTTACTTGCTGGGCTGTGTCAGCCCTGCGTGTTCTCTGCACGGGCCAGAGGGAGCTTGCCAAGAGCCTGTGAGTCCACAGCAGCTGCCTTACTCATCACATCTGCCTCATGTGCTGGAACATGTGGCAGTAGAATTAGGAACTGTTTGACAGGTTGGGCAACTTCCTGCGTTCCAGAAAGGGCCTCGAGTCATGAGACCTCCAGAGGCAGCTGCTCTAGAAGGAGGAGGTTGGCTGTAGTTGGCAACGACCTGCAGCAACGCTAGGGGCAGAGTCTGTGGCGTATCCAATGGGGATGCAGTCCGACTGAAATGCATCTTCAGTAGCATTGTCCGAGTCAATTCTGAGGTGAGAAGCGACCTGAGGAAGGTGTTTCACATGAGAGGTGTGCACATGCAGTAAGAGAGTACAAAGGAAATGCTGAATAATGTAAGAATTGCCTCAGTTCTCAGTTCAGGTTCTCAGTTCAGCTGGGCATAAGCCTGCACAGCAGTGCAAATATCTACTCCGAAATACTTTTTATCATTTCCCCTCCGTCTTCCCCTCAGCTTTAGTCTTAGTATTATAAATCTTTTTAGCCACCCAAAAATATTCGTTTCACTAGCTTTTTCTCCTATTTTTCCCAAATCTTTACTGCTTAGTTACCTACTCATGGTTACCTTTTACAGACCAGATGTGACATCAAAATATAGTAATAACAGATGTCAACGCAAAAAAGTTCTGCTTGTGATTTCAGTGCAGGAATTAATATCCAGAGTAGGAAATTTGCTCTTTTTCTAGAGCTGCAATGCAATGGGAGAAAATCTTTGGGCTCACTGTAGGTTCAAGAAAGACACTCAATATTGAAATTGTCACAGCACATCCCGGTTTCCAAAGCTACCATGAAGTTTTAAGAGATGTATTCTGCTAATTAAATTAGGACTAAAATGTATATTAGCAGAGTAAATTTAACAGCCAGGTTCTTGTGCTCTGGGGTGCTCCCCTTTGGGCACTCTGTCTACAATCTGCATCCTCAAAGAGATGGAAATGTTGTTCCACTACTACTGGTTTTAACCTTGTTCTTGTCACAGCTTCGTGGTTTAGTCTACTTTCAATGAATACTGAAGCATGTGCGAAGATTTTGTTCACAGGGAGCAGCAACATTTTAATTAGCTGCAATTCACTTTCCCACAGCTCTGCCAGAGGAGAACATACAAGGAGACAGCACCAGCATGGTCAGTAAGGGCTTAGATGAATTCATGTGCAACAGGTCTAGGAGCAGATACTGAAAGGGGTGGGCAGAGGTACAGAGGTGCAGAAATGGCCCTTGCTCAGAAGAGTTTCTGTTAAGTGGTTTTAAAAGCTCTTCCTCATCTTTGGCTGCAAGCTTTAAAAGTCCTCAGACTTTGCAGCTGTGATTTACTTTTTGTTTACCATAACTAACATTACCATTGGCCCTAGTAATTTTATTTGGCCTTTTCCCACTGCAATTTTCAAACAGTGTTTGATAATCCGGAGGAATTCTATGTGCTGCTACATAAGAATGCTCAGAGGTGTTCTCCAAGCACAGACTCATCGTGGTGAAGGTGTGGAATCCAATTGTCTCTCTGTCATTTCTTGCACAGAAAGCAGGACTGTAATTCTCTGGCATTGCATCATCTGTTCAGCCCAGGTTATCACCCTTCTGCATTATCAAGATTGTGTTTTTCCTCCCTGGGAAGCAGCAACTTTAATAGAGTATTTGCAAAATGACAGCTTAAAGTGGCTCCATGGTTCTTTAATATCTATTCAGAAGTCTTGTCTCCCTGCATATTTTTATTGCTTTCTTTAAAAAGCAGCTTGTGAGAAAGGTAATACATTATTAATGCTCCATGTCACAAAGTAAAATAAATACTCACTTTTTGAAGAACCTGATCCACTAATCAAGAGTAAATGAATGCATCTGAATTATTCAAAGAACCTCAAATAGTGCAACTTGTACTCAAATTGAATATTGTGAATAGGCTATTCACAGTGTAACACAAAGAACCTCCAAATGTATTAACTCCTCCATTTGCAGCACAGAAAATGAGATTTTCGTGCTCACTTTAAATCAGCGTAAATATTTTACCCACCTTGCAAGGGCAGAAAAGTCCAGGGTGTGTTTCTGCACTTCGTTACCTTTAACTAACCTTCTAAATGAACGTTGGTGTTGCTAAAAGCAGGTGTTGGGCAGGTGGCCCAAATGATGCAAGCAAAACTCTTTTTTTCCTGTGCCACGGAATTGTGTCTATGCTGGTGAGCTACCGGTTGGCAGTCACCAAACAGCTGTGCAAAGAACATGTGAAAAATGCCATCATTTGTTGTGAGAAAATGACCATTGCTGAGTCCACAGAATCTAGAGTCAGCGAGTGACAGCAGCAAGGGCAAGACAGGAATGAGGAGATCTTAGGCATTTAATTAAAACTAGCTCCTGCAGCCAGAGTTTTTGCCTCCCTAGTCCAATCCATTTATGTCGATGAATTTTCTGCCACTGTTTCAGGTCTTTTTCACTACAGCCTCTCGTTTTTCGCAGTGTGGTGTTAGTGCTTTATCCTCCAAAGATATTTGCAGTCCCTAGTCAGAGTTTTCTTTGGGAAAATCCCCAAAGAAGCTGTACCACACCTCTGAATGTGTCAGCAAACACTCCCCCCCACCAAAATCCCATGCAGCAGTATGTCCTCTTCAGACTGATGCTTTGTTTAGATGCCTTTACTGAAGGGATTCTCCTGGGTTCAAACAGAGCTACCCAGGAGCTGTCTGGAGTGGCAAATGAGTAAAAGCAATGGTAGTCCTCAAAAGGAAGAAAAGCAAGAAGCTGCTATGGGAGAATGGAATGCATGGTTCCAGTCCTTGCTGGCTCCCTGATCCTGTTTGGAATTCTGGATATAATCGGTTTTCCCTTCTTGGATTCAGTTTGCTCACTCAGCATCTGCAAGGCTCCCAAGTGGGTCACTACCAACAACTTTCTCAGGAGGGAGGCAGGGCGGAAGAGGAGGACGAGCCCTTCAAGAAGACACGCATTGTCTCTGAACATCTGCAAAGCAATAGCCTGTGGCTTCAAACACACAGTGACCGACAGCCTCACTGAGGCTGAGGAGTGAGAGAGCTGCTGGGATGGTTTCGAACAGCCTTTGTGGCAGGAATTCTGTATGTGCCAGCCTGGAAGCTCTTTTGTGCAACAACACAAATCACACTGCTGTTCTTAAACTGCATCAACAACCTGAAAGTACTGTACTCCTGAACAGGATTCCATTTGGGAATCTGGTGTCTGGCACACATACCCTGACCTGTGATACCAAATGATTGCTCAGATCAAGCAGCAAGTTTGAGACCTCAAACCGGATCCAACTCCTTTTGAGTGGAAACAATCAATGGATTGTTTCCACTGAATCCAGCAGCAACCTGTTCAAACCAAATGTGTTTTGTATTCTGTGGCAAAAAGAGGAAAGAACAAGAGAATTTTTTCATCTCAGTGTTCTCCCTGGAGGAAAGCCACAAGCTGCAGCCATGGGATTTACGAACCCCTTTTGTTTGGTCCTGGAGGAGCAAAATGTCTCCAAATGCCTATATTCCCACTGGCTTTATCTCTGGAATACAGATGTATACCTGCTTGTGTTTCAAAAACACTGAAAATTTCCAATAACCTTAAAGAAAAGCAATTTCTACCTGCAGAACATGCAGCTTCCCTTCAGAATCTAACCTTCATCTTGAAACATGAAACGGTGCATCCTGAGCTCTTTCTGTATGACTTAATGCATGTAAGTACTGATAACTTCATACTCAGCTTTGAATATAGATATAGAAATAGATAGATAGATAGATAGATAGATAGATAGATAGATAGATAGATAGATAGATAGATAGATAGATATAATGTCCAGACTAGATGTCTATATCCAGAGCCAACTACTTGTTCTTTATAGCATCAGCAGGCCAAAGCAGAACCAGGGAGAATGCATTTGTCACACTCTCTTGTCTCATCTACTTTCCCATCTACATGTATTCACCATAAATCTAGTCAAACATGTTGAGATGCACTGACCAGGCAGCTTTGGTAATGCGAGTGGGTTTATATGTTAGCAGAGCTAGAATTTAACAGCAGCTTTGCTTCATTTTATCAAAGCTGTGATAAAAGTTCTGACGCACTTTGAGAGTTATCTGACAAAACATTTCCTTGTCTGCAGTGTGGCAGGAAGGAGAATGACTGCATTGGTAGAATGCTATAGGTAAGAGATTAGGAACCTATCTTTGTCTAGATAGGTTTGTTTTTTAATAATATACCTTGGAGTGAAATATAGATTATCCCATTTAAATCTTGAGTCCTTTTCCATAATGCTTTGCTGGGGGCTGGAATTTGCAGGAGCTGAGATACTAGAACCAAAACCAAGTGAAGTCGTCCAAAAGATTTCCATCAGCTCTTAGAGGCCCTTGGACAATGCACTCAGTGAATAAGTCTTCTTTCATAGCAGTGAAAAATAGATCTGGTTTTGAAGTGGTCATTTTTGTAGGGGGACTTGACAGAGCTCTCACTGTGTGTCAAAAAGAAAACGCAATTACTGTTAGTTAGTAAAAGCTTTTTTCTATCCCTACTTCTTTGAAGATTAGCCCTCACTCTCCCTGCCTCCAGGAGTTTGAGTGTGTTGAGTGCCTGATGTCAATATCCTGCACCCCCCTTCTTCCCTGGCAGAGATTCAGGCCTGAGGCTGCCCACTGACACAGAGAGTGTCTTGTGACAGAACACTTCCAGAGGGGCAGTCCCGGGGTGTTTTGAAGCTGCTTTGATTTGGCACATGTTGATCTAACCCGTGGTGTGGGCTAAACTGTGGAGCTGTGCAGAAGGAGCTCCTCTGGATGCAGGAATGCCTGCACTCTCCAGGATGAGTTTGGAGTGTCCTGATTACTTTCAAGTGTTGGGAAGTATTCAAAACCTAACAGAAATCATTTGTAGAAGATAGTTTATTCTTTAAGTCTAACGTAGAGAATGCAGAGTATGGAGACTGCTGGGGACAAGTATCTCAGCCTGCTGCCTGCTCAGTCAGTCACAAGCCTGCCCTGCTGCACAGGGGCTGTAAGCCACGAGGCTGACACAGTCCTGTCTTTGCTTGTTCCTTGCTGCTGTCTGCCAGCTTGGGCACAGTTAGCTACTTTAGGTACTGAAAGCTCTGGTATGCCAGGTCTCAGATGCACTGATGCTGGCCTCTGTCTCCTTCAACAGCTGTCAGAGCAGCAGCAGTTAACAGGAGATGTTCTAGACTCAAAAGCCAACAACACCTAAGGATCCAGCTCATCTGCCAGGAGCAAGCACAGCACCAGCCTGGTCCCCAGGTGCCTGGAGTGTGTGCACAGGTGAGGAGCATTTGTCTGGAGTCTCTCTCAAACCTGTTCTCTTGAGCAGGCTTAGCTGCAGCACAGGTCGTCTAGCTAAGCCTGAATCTCTCCAAGGCCTACTACCTGCCATCATGGTTTCATTGGGTGCCGTCACTGTAATGGCACCTGTAAAGTGGCAGTGAAATCCAAAATGGAGTCATTAAAGTGTATTAGAAAATGAGGAGTGATGGCTAACAGCTGAAGAGGAATTAACAAAGAACAGGAATAGAACTAGCAGGAGTTCAAAGGACACAGTAAGAGGTGGATCTGGTGGTTACTGTTCATGTCTGGCATTCCTGATCGCCAGATGCTGTCACTGCTTAGAGCTTGATGGCCTCCTGAATAAGAGTGGCCTGCAGGGTCAGTTGTTGATTGGTTGGGCTGCTGTTTGGAGCACCTCCTGAGCTGGTACCTGGCTGCATACCTGGCTAAAGGCTGGAAACTCTTCAGCAAGGGGCCACTCCACAGACTCAGTTCCCCAGTGTCAGCAGCTGCCACCCTGTTTGCAGTGGCAGGCAGGAAACAACTTCTCCCTCAGGACACTGGAACTGAGCTTCCTTCAGCTGTTCTGGCCAAAGGTGTGAGTACAGATGCACTTCCCAGGTACAAAGTTCACTTAGAGTAGCATAGCAGATATGAAATTTTGAGGGAATTAATTTCTTCTAGTAGTGGCTTTTTTTCTGTCTCTGGGCTAAACTGGGCTTCTGTTCCAAAGCCTTATCAGCATTTCAAGGCTATATAAACAGGAGGGTTACTCTGAAGTAGAGCAGTGGCTATGGACTCTTCTTTGGCCATCATGGCCTTTTTTCTGTCATTAGAGCAGCCACAGAAACCTGTTTGCTCAGCATTTGGAAGAGGTGACAAAGGGATGGTCCTGGTGCTGTCTACAGCTACCTGATGGGAAGATCCAGAGAAGGCAGAGCTGGTCAGGGAATAGATTGATCCACGGGGGAAAGATGAAGCAAGGGATATTCCAGAATTTTTCTCCCATGCAAGCAGTCATGCCCCAGAACATGGGGTAATAGGGGTTGTGGATTCTCTGCCCTTGGAGATACTCAGAACCCTGCTGGGCAACTCTAAGCAACCTGATCTGCTTAGCCCTGCTGCGAGCTAGATGTCTGAACTCAGTGAGCACCAGGTCCCTTACAACCTAGATTATTTTGTGAGTCTGTGAATCCTGTTGGTAAGCTTTTAATACATCCCTTCATTACCACACAGGCAGTAGATCTGAATAAAAGTATTAATGGAAATAGCATGTGTGAGATATGAATATCCTGCTTAGCATTTCCTTGCTTCTTGCTGCATGTTTTTCCTGATCATGATTGCTCTTGCTGAAGAGGAAACTGGAAATACTTTCTTGTGAGAATTTTTGAGTAACATTCCTATCAGGAAAATAATTTTTTTAATCCCCTAAATATGAATTATTTTGAAATCCTAAGCTTAGCAATTACATTTTTTAGATTTACTTTTTGTTGTGTTCGTAAGTGTCCAGGGGTTGACATTCACATTAGGAACAGAGAAGTTTGTGAGAGAGATGGTTTTGGGTTTTGAGGTCAGGAGAAAGTGAAAGAACAATTTGTGGAAGTACTGGAAACATGACCCAAAATGATGAAGAATTTTCTCATGTTAAAATCTGCAGGTTTTAACTGGCAACACAAAGAGAAAACATTTTGTTCACCATCCCTAGACTAGAGAGGAGAACGTAAACTAAACAGTGAAGCAGGAAGGTAAACCAACCAGTGAATGTAGCCAGAGTCTGCTGTGGGTACAGCTGCACTAGGAGCTGGAATCTTGCTCTCTGTGCTGCCCTCCTCTGCCTTCTTTCTCAGGCATCTCTCTGCAAATTTCTCTGCAAAGATGTCCTGCACTTTCCTGGGTTTTATTATTTAGATTCAAACTACCCTCACACTCTTGTTACTGTGCTCTTTGAAAGAACAAAGGAGTCTCTTTCCTGTTCTGTTTGTAGTGCTTACCTTGGTTGCCGAGTCCCTGGAAAAGTGAAGGTGTGAGGAGAAAGGAAAAACCATTCCTGTGCTCTGTCTCCCTGTCTTCTGGGATAGCAGGTACCGAGAGCAGCATGCTGGGGCTTGTGTCTCCTCACAGTACTGTGCTGTTTCAGTGGAGCAGCTGCCGTGGTAAACAGACAATACCTAACCTAGAAGGAGAGATACTGGCAATTGTACATCTTCCTTCTGGGGGCCTCCTCGGGCTTTGGTTAAGCTGTGGCATACAATCTCAGAATCACAAGAGAAATCTGCTGGAAAACTGAATGGAGAGCCCTTGGAAAGACAAAGTATAGCCTGGGGTCACTATGAGCCTCCTGAGCTACATTTTCCCTAAGGTGAAATTCTTACAACCTGTGTCTGAGAAGGATCCCAAATGGTGTTAACAGCCTGCCAGAGGCAGCTCCCCACTCACCAGCAGGGCTTTTTGTTGCTGACTTTCCAGCCTTGCTGCGAAGAACTTGTTGCTGAAAGCAAAGAGCAGTGGCTGCAGTAAGGTGTCTCTGTCTCCTCAGTAAGGTGTTTGCTGTCAGGCCACATCCCAGCTTGGTATCCTCATCGTTTGTTTCACTAATGATGGAATGCTGTAGGTTATAGTCTGCATCCTGGTACTTTACATCCTGCCATCTGGGTTTTATACATGAAAGACTGGTGACTGACCAGTTCACTGATCCAGAGACACCTTCTTCTGTGCCACTCAGACTTCTGTTGTATCTGAAGGGCCCCGAGGAGTCTGTGCTTGCCTGACCATTTCTCACACAGAATCCTCATGCTTGCTGCCCAGCTCTGAACAGCTAGTCTGGGCTCTGAGGTGAGGGGACCAGACGTGGATGCAGTATGCAAGGAACCAATGAACCCTGGTTGCTTGTGGTGCTTTATGTTGGTTTGTTACACAATGAGTAGCATCTGCTTTGTCTTTCTGTCTGCTACTGAGCTGATGTTATCAGGGAGCTATTTATAATGACCCCAATCTTGGTCCTGAGTGATAACAGTCACCTCAGATCCTGTTTTATATATGAAGTTGGGATTGCTCCGCTTGCCCCAAATACATCACTTGGTGTTTTTCTTCATTAAGCAGTGTCTCTCGCTGGTACCCAGCTGCTCTAACTTCAAATCCTTTTGCAGTTCTTTGCAGCTCTTTGTCCCCACCCCTTTGAATGACTCTGTATTGCCGAACTTCTATCACCTAACTACCTGACTGCTACATCCCTTCTGTCCAAGAGTCACGGCGCACCTCCCTGCAGCATACCATTAGTGACCTCCCTTCTTTGTGAGGGCAGATCATTTGTTCTTACATTTCGTTTCTATCTCTGAAGCCATTGTTTATCCAGGACATGCCCTCTGACGCCACAGCTTCTTAGTATCCTTCAAAGCCTTGATGGAGACATTTGTTGAAAGCCTTTTAGAAATGCATGTAGACTTCTATCAGCTTGATCGCTTTGCCTGCACGGAGGTGACCTCTCTGGAGAATCTGTTAGATTTGTGAGGGGCAATTTCCTGTAACAAAAGATAGCTTGACTCTCTCACAGTATCTTATTTTTGTTGAAATGTCCATTATTTTTTCCTTACATTTTCTATAGACGTCAGATTTCCAGACCTGTTATTTCTCACAGCTATTCTTGTATCCTCCTAAATTTTGGCACCCCGTTTTTCACTCTCCAATACTCAGATGCCAAGGTGGTTTTAAGGGAATTCACTGCTGTGAGTAATTTGGCTATTTGGCTACTCTTAGGAGTCTTAGATTAAAAGCTTTTAGTGGTGATTTGATATTGTTCATGATGAGAAAATGTCCAAGAATCTTTTCTGTAGTGACTTCAGCAGATCCTTTGAGTCCTCCGCAGAAAGGACTGCCAAGTATGAACCTCCTTTTTCTGCCACAGGATCCGTATGCAGAGAAGTGACGCTGGCTCCTTTCGGATTCCAAGTATTGACCCTGCAGACCTTTTGAATAGTTCTCTCTTTCCGATGCGTGTGAAAAGCAGGTTAACTTTGAGACCTTGCACCTGCTGGGTTTTGAACTCTTCTTTGGCTGCCTTCCTGTGTGCCTTTACCAAAGCTCTAGCAACACTTTGTCTTTCACAAGATGCCTTCTTCTGTCCAGTTTGCTGCAGAGAGTGCTAAAATGCTTCTAAGATCACAGGATCAAAGGATGTTAGGGGTTGGAGGGGAACCTCCAGAGACCACTGAGACCAGGCACCCTGCCAGAACAGGACCATAATCTAGTGCAGGATCTTTAAGCAAAAGGGAACCTGTTTGAATAGGTAACATTTGCTATTTAATATCATTCCCTTTAAAGGCTTCTTTTTTTTTTTTACAGCTGTGTGTGTGATGTCAGGCTCAGAAATGGGTGTGCATTTCTTTGCTGAGTAGGGAAGGGGTTTGTTAGAGGCTTAAATATTCTGCTGAATCAGGGCTTGGTAACTTCCTAACAGTCTAAGGGATATGTAGTCTATCAACTCTGAAGAACAAATTTTACCCACACACACCTCAAAGGCTGTAGTTAAAGCTAGTAAAAGACATCAAAGCAACCTTCCTTGGTGTGAGTTTTTCCTTTTTGTTTTTTTTTTCCTTTAGTAGTCCAACATCCTTTTTTTTTTATCCCAATGTGGCACACACTGCAACATAAAACTGCCCTGAAACTTGTTTTCATTCCATTTTGTGTGAGTTATGAATCAAGAGATTTGCAGTGGTTACCTTCTCCTCTTCACCGTTGTTCATTAATTGTAGCACCACTGTTCAGCTAGAGATTTAGCAGGAAAACTGCAGCTGTCTCTCAGTTCCACTTTGGATGACTAGTTTTAGATTTGCAGTAGCTTGTCTAGATCTCAAGACTTTCTTTTAAATTAGTTTCCCTGGGGTTCTGAAGTTTTATCAGATAGTGGAATAGTAAACAGCTGTTCAGGCTTCAAGCCCTAATGTTTCTGATTAAAGCCACAAAAGATTTGCTTTCCCATTACAAGTTTCAATTGAAGCAAATATGCCAATTCAGGATTTTCTTCTTAAAGGAATTCTTCTTTCTAGAAAGAAGAAAAAATATATCCTTTATTTATTCAGTTGGCTTTCATTAAGGATTACATGGACTTGGAATATAAAGTGCTTACTTTATAGCTATTTACTCCCATAACCTAAGAAGGCTTGCTGCCATGTAGTCTGCATCTCCAGTCAGAGCATCCCCAAAGCAGCTCTTCAGGCATGCAGTGGGACATTACCTTGGTTAACAGGAGGCTCTCCATCTCCAGCCTTCCTACCTAGCCAGAATAATAGCACAGTGTTTATAGCTTTGACCTGAGACACGCTAGCTGCACCACATCACTCAGAAATACCTTCTGGCTAACAGGAGGGATCCCTAAGGGGTGGATGATGGAGACAGGTATATGACCCTTAGTTCTGCAGCATCCTAGTAAAAGCCATGCAGAGTGCTCCTACAGGAACTGAACAAAAGGAATTTAGTGTCACCTGAAGAGTGCAAATTGTCTCTGCTTTGCAGAAATGTCTTACCGTTAACTTATTCCTCCTTGGGGCATATAGAGTGAAGAAATGCAATGAAGCCCTGACCTCACATCTGTTGTCTGGGCTGACACTGGGACTTGGCTTACCTCTGCAGTGAGAGAAAAAGCCTGACAAGGCACCTGGCTTTGGTAGCTCGGAGAGCTGTTGTCAAGGCAGGAACTGCTATCAAAGTAGTTCCAGTGGTGGCTAATGCATCTTGGTGCTTATGAAAGCATGGAAACTACACTCATGGTGTGTTAGTGATTCTGGAAGTGTTAGTGACATCTGTCTGCTTTCAACACATGTCTATTAAAAATTGGAGTTACCAAGGAATCGGACCAAGGATTAAGCCAGGGTTTATGAAGAAAGGTCCTAAGTAAAACTGGAGATGGACTAAGTAATGTTGAAATGCCAGAGGGTGCAGGTGGTTAGTTTTGGTGTAAGCACTTGGTGAGCTTTGGGCTTGGAAAAAGAAGGCTGTGCTGAGATCCTAAAGTTCAGAACGAGGGTTAGAGATGGCAATGCCTTGCTTGATGGAGGAACAGTTTGTACAGTAAGGGCAAGGGTTTGGCAGCATGTGTGAATATCAGAACTGATAGTCAGAGTGTATGGTGGGGTCTGCTTGTGCCACTGAGCAGTGGTTATGTTACAGTGGTTCTGTCATGAAGATCTAAAGCCTGGCTCAGGTCTGAGTGCTGCCCTTAATGATTAACACCTACATTTAAGTGTAGCTTCTCATTCCGGTGTAGTAGAACTCCAGAGGGGGTTATGATTAAATATTGGCAAGAGTTTTTTTATTCATGAGCAGGGGCAGTTTGTCATCTCTTCATTGCTTATTTGTTCAAAACTCTGAGGTGTGCTTTCTTCTTCCTTTAGTCACCGTTCTAGTGCCGCTTCCACAGAAAGGCTTTATGCATAACAGACAGATCCCCCTGGCCTCAGAGGGCCAGAGCGGGCTTCCAGTTGGCAGAAATCAGTCAGCATTCTTGAACTTCTCCAAATGTCACTTTATCAACTTTGTGCTTTGTGTGTGTGCAAATATATATGTGCCAGTAACTAATTGCAGTCAGCTGCTTATCAAATGTGCCATCCTTGAGCCTGCCACAATTTGCAGCATCCTGCCATTGCGAGTTCATTTCCCCATCCCAGACTATGTGTTCATTTCCCATACAGCTCCGATCAAAACAGTTGGAGAGTCTGGCCTGCAAACTAGGCTTTGGCAACCTCATTTTATCCTAAATTTGATTTGTAGTTTCCAGATTAGAGGTTATTGTGTTCTCATTGGCTCCTAACTCCTGTCGAGTTCCCTTCTCAGGAAGCAAGATGCTGCTGATTTCTTCCTCAGTGCAGAGGGAGACCAGTAACACTCCTCTGGTGGGTCTGGAATAGGATGGGAGCCAAAAACTGGGAGGAGCTGCCACTGACCAATTTCTCCAGCATGCCATGGCTCTTGGCTGGCTGTTCTGTGACAGCCTCTCTGTGCTGCTGAGCAGAGGCAAATGGTCTGTCTCCCACAGCAGAAGGTGCTAACTGTCCTCTGAGCAGTGACCACTTTAAAAGGTACCTTAAAACCATGTCACTATTGTGTTTAGTTCCTTTTCACCTTAATTCCAAGCTATGCATTAGCTCCATCTGCTTCTTTTTTGAATTACTTTCTCACTGCAAACTCAGGATCATTTGAGATGCAGGCAGAGATCAATAAGTAAACAAGCTCCTACCTACTTTTTAAAGAAAAATAATAAATAAGTTTTGTAGGTCTGAGTTTCTATTTGCACCTACCAGAACTGGAATTTCATTAAGCGTTTTCCGTCAAATAAAAGGTCTTGACATCTCCAAGATTTAATAGTTCTAATAGGAGGTTGGTAGCTGTCATTTATAGAGATGTATAAAGAATAAGAAAATCTAAGGCAATAAAATTAATGAGATAAAAATAGTGAGAAATCAATGACAAGGCAATGACAGTTGAATGTAATTCATGTAAATGTGACTTGTGCCAAAGGCTGTCCGTGAAAGCCTCAGCCAGATAACTCATCGGAACCTCCTGAACTCCTTGCTTTTATTTCTGCTCTTTTTTCCTGTGTAGTTAGTTCCTGTCAGGCAAACTTTGGCTCCCCCAGCAGCTGTACAGAAGTTGTGAAGAGCTGCAGTAAGCCAACAGACATGTACAGGAACTGCCCTCTGGGCTTCTGTTTTGTTATTTGAAACCAAGGTGGTGCCATCTGGAGTGCAGGGGAGATGAAACTATTTGCTTCTATATATTGTATTATCATTCTAATATTGAGTCCAGCATTATCAAAGAGCAGACAGAACAACTCAGGAAGGTTTCAGTTTGTTGGTTACTGTCAGGTATAGGAGCAGAGGTCTGGAAGGGTGCTTTGGAGCCCATGAGCATGGTGCTGCACAAGGGTCTTTAGTGACTCAGCTCTAGTATTGCACAGTGACAGCAACTGCAGGTATCTCCTCTAATGCAGTTCTGCAGCTCTGCTGTTCTCTGTGATGCTTCCTCATGGACAAAGCAATGGGCTGAGAGATATTAAATAAGCCTAAGCATAGCACGAGGAAAGTGGAAATGGAGGATGTAGTGATGTATCTGTAGTGACATAACTCTGGCTATAGGCACATTGATTTGGGATTTACAGCATTGTCTAGAGTATTATTTGTGTCTCCTTGGAAGGAATACAATTTTGGCAAAATCACCAAAAAAAAAAACCCTCTGAATTCCAAAGCCAGAGGCCTGTGCTAACATGGGGAGTGCTGTCATTACCTTGCTTTGAGTGTCCCAATACAAGTGTCTTTTCTACAACTACCTGAAAGGAGGTTGTAGCCCGGTGGGGTTGGTCTCTTCTGCCAGGCACCCAGGGGACAAGAGGACACAGCCTCAAGCTGTGCCAGGGCAGGTTCAGGCTGGATGTTAGGAAGAAGTTCTTCACAGAAGCAGAGATTGACATTGGAATGGGCTGCCCAGGGAGGTGGTGGAGTCCCCGTCCTTGGAGGTGTTTAAGAGGATGCTGGATGAGACACTTAGTGCCATG
Source organism: Semnornis frantzii (assembly GCA_013399775.1). Taxonomy (NCBI): domain Eukaryota; kingdom Metazoa; phylum Chordata; class Aves; order Piciformes; family Ramphastidae; genus Semnornis; species Semnornis frantzii. The sequence goes on along the minus strand of VWYK01072690.1, from coordinate 116,125 downwards.
AGTTAGTTAATTAGAAAGTGTTAGGCGATAGGTTGGACTGGATGATCCTGGAGGTCTTTTCCAACCTGGTTACTTCTGTGATTCTGTGAATAGATTTTTTCCAACCTGGTTAGTTCTGTGATTCTGTGAATACATTTTTCTGGGCAGACAGTCTGTCATCATATTTTGGGACTCCAGTTGATATTTCTTGCTAACAGTGGCCAAAACATGATTGAATGTAGCATCTGTTTTGTGCAACGGTACCCTGAGAGCACCTGCACGTAGCAGCTCAGCCCTCATAGCCACCCAGCAGCAGCAGAACTGAGCAACTCTGGCCCCCTCAGGAAGCTGAGGGCATCAGTCAGGCAATCACTTTCTCCATGCCTCACGTTCCATTTTTCCTTCACAGAGCTGTCTTGGAGTAGTTTGGTGGTAGTATGAATTCAAGCCCCTTCCTTTTGCAGTAGCTGTGATTTCTGTTATTTCTTTTCTGCATTAACCTAACTGTGGCCCTGTAGTGAAATGGGTGCACATAAACCTGTGGGAGTGCTTGCAGAGGTCTTCAGAGGTGCAAAACCCCTCTGCAGCCTGCGTTCCTGTAATTTATGTGGAGGAAGAATACTCAGAGTGGTCTGGAGCATTTTATACTAGACAACCATTCTTTGGGTTTGCAAACTATATTTATTTCTAAAACAGTTGATTTCTTCCATACCACCTCCAACTCTCCTACTCAAGAAGGCTACTGTTGTCTGCAGGACTAATATGTCATTAATATGGTTAAGAAAGGGAAAGGATGTTGTCTGAATTTGAAGCTAAACTACAACTGGGAAGTTGTTAAAACTTTTAGGGAACATCCTTGATGTGTCTTGCATCCCAGTTCTCTGCACCCCTAGCATTAAGCCACAGACTGTTTTATGATCCAGTCTGTGTGGTGCCTATCAAAATAAATGTGGATATTTTTCTTCCACTTCGAATTTGGAAATCAGTATTTGAAGTTCACAGAATCACAGAATGGCTTAGGTTGGAAGGCACCTGAGAGATCAGAGCAACATTCCTGTGAGGTTACCTTTCACTGAAGCGTGGAGTTGGTCTTTGCATGAGTTCTGCTCAGTTGCCAGGCCAAGTCCTGCCAGTTGTGTGGCCAACTCTTACTCTCAAAGAGACTGAGGATGAGAGATGAGAGATGTGTTTGCCTGTTTGATCATAATGATTTCTTAGTCTGCCTCTTGGTTCTTCACCTGTACAGCAGCCTGACAGCAGCCCTGTATTGGGACCTGTTTCTGGAGTTCAAGGATAAATGGTAAAGCAACAATGAAGAGAAGGAGCAATGTGCTCAGCTTGTTGGTATGCTGTGCCATGTGTTGTCTAAACAAGCCATGGAAGCCTGAGAACCGGTAGAAGGCTGCAATTTGTGTCTATCATTCATATTTTATGGGTAACAACCTTGATTTTCAGTTGTGAATGCAACAGCAAGTGATAGCAGGGAAGCTGTCAAAATCACTGAAGTGTTTAGCAGTGACTGTGCCAAGGACTATCCATGGAATTCAAAGCCAGAAAGTGTAACTAAAATCAGGTCCCTAGCTTATCTATTTTAAATGGTTGTCTGGAGACGAAAAAGAAGAGGATGTCAGGAGACTGGAAATAATTAGAAATTCTTTCCCAATACTCTGTTGACTTGGGCATTTTGGTATTAGCTCCCAGACTACAGAAAAGTAGCGACGCAAAGATAGAGAAGTTTGTCTGAGAGCTGAAAGCTCCCCAGGACCATCCCTTTCCTCTGAGCTATTGTCAGCTGTGTGTCTCAGCAGCCTGTGCCAAAATTCACCTGTTGCAGTTGTCACAGAGCTTTCGTGCTGCCTGGCTGGAAGCTGTCTTGCTGCAGCATGAAGTGCTGCTTTGCTGTTTGTTGTGCTCTGGTGAGCAGGGAACGTGCAACCTTCCTCTTTGCGGGTGTCTTAGGTACCACTTGCACTGCTTCGACTTCTGCTCTGCTCAATCTTTCAGTCTGTCTTCTTAAACGTGGAGCAGGCATTCAGACTCACAGGGGTACAGACCTGTTATCTCCTTCCCACTAAGTAATATTCATAGCCTTAACACTTACGGCACTTGTAGCTGAGCTACAGAGGCTCCCGCAGCCTGGCTGTTAAAGCAGATTTCTTGACAGGTTGAGAATGTTAATGTCAAAGTTCCCTCATCACACAAAATTGCTTCGCTCTGCCTGAAAACTTGGGAGATTTTCCTCATGGAATGATGCTGAATGCTGAGGAGTCCTGTGAATTAAAATTGCCATGTGATAAGCCCGAAGGCTTCTTTAGCTACAGGCGTACTGCTCTACCTCAGCTAGATGCAAATTGCTAGAAATTAAGAAATTCTCCCTTATTTAGGCCAAGTGGAGTAAACAATCCCACAGAAGCAACTGTAACTTCAAGTCCGGTATCCACTTCACTTTATGTTCAAAAAATCTAGGTTTATTGTCTGCCCCTAGAGTTGAGGCTGTAGTTTAGTAAATGCTACAGGTCTAATAGGAGGAGGACCATGGTATTCTGGCTTTTGTTTTCTGTACCACTCCTAAGGGTTTTCCAAAGCCATTAGTCACCATGTCTCTGCGTTTTAAGTCATATGGTGTGACTGCTGGAAACCTGTTTCTTCATCATTCACTTAAGGACTGTTCAGAGAGTGAACAGGCATGAGCAGCTGTGGGTTTATATTCAGAAAGCCTAAACACAGACCTCGATCTCATTCTTTCAGTGAGAGCTGTAAGAAGGAAGCAGCAACAGCTGAAATAGTATAAATTATTAAACTTAATAAAGAGGAAGAGGAAATCAAATGACCTTGAGGAACCACACAGTGTCCCTCATTCTGGGTACCCATCACTCCCATCTCTCCTCTGCATAGGCTTTGCTCTGCCTGACACCAGACTGCTTACAAATTGCATCTGCAGGCCTGGCAGGCAGGTGGTCCAGGCGATAGGAGATCTCATTTCCTCAGCAGGAACCACAGGAAGGTGCTACAAGGCCAAGCAGAACAAGTAGAGGTCTGCCAGGCTGCATACTGAACAGTGACCTATTCACATACATCCTCTGGGCTGTCTGCTCCTGAGAAAAGGGAGGCTTAGCAGAGGGAGTTTTGTACAAGCAAGGAAAAGTCTCTCTCCAAGACTTGTGATCTAGCTGGAGTTGTCCAGTTTGTCCCTACCCTCCTTTACCTACCTTTACATGACTGTCCTGTTTCTCTGTGGCTCAGAGAGGGGTACTGGCATTAACAGACACCTTATCCTCAGCAGGACAGTTCAGTACTCTAGGCAGTGGCCACATTCTCTTGCAAAGCAGCTTTATGCTGCTCTTAGAGAGCAGCTCACCTGCAGCTGAGTCAAAGGTAGCTATGGACAGGAGAAAGAGAGCAATGACCTCTGTGCCAGGCAACAAACTTCAAAGCTGTGCTCTTTGCTGAACTGATGGAAATGGTTTCATGTTAGCATCTCATATTTTGTAAACATAAAATCCTTTTGCAGCCTTGTTAGTCGTGTCTCTCTTTGGCTTTGGCTGGCCTTTTTCTTATTCCAGTCTGTGTGCTAAGCAAACTGCAGTAACAGAAAAATCATGCTACAGCTGCAGGAGAAAGACAAATTCAGACCAAAATTGGCCTGCTGGCTATGGCAATCATACCAATGACCTGTGTCAGTGACAGGCAACTACCTGTTAGATTTACTGCTTATACTTCACCAGAAACTATCATCAATTAAGAATCCCTATTAAATTTCCACTTACAGATGCTAGTGAAAAATGAAGGAAAAGCATTTTGAGATCATAGCTTAAAACAGCTTTGTGTTTTTCTTAGGCTCACCTGTGTATTAGGCCAAACTGCTTAGGAAATCTGAGGAGAACATCTTGCATTTAACACTTTTAGAAGCAGCATCTCACAGGCTAACCATGCAGCACTGCACAGCTCTGGACACTGGGATTTGGACACCTGATGAATCTTACCAGACTCTCATGACGATGTGACCTTCCTTTACAAGAGGGTCTGCTTCTTGTGAGAGGAAACCAGAAACAGGACATACAAAGAGGAAAAAGGGAGGATCAGTATCTCCTGAGTTATTAACCTCTACCTCATCAACTTCAACACAAGAGACATTTCCAGACAGCCAACAAGGTGCAGAAATAAGGTGAGAGGTTCTTCATCTTGATTTGGGTACAATTTTAGGGCAAAGAGAGAAGGCATCTGAGAAGCCTGAGAGAAGTGCTCATCAGCCTACTGTTTTGTTCAGAGACAGGCTAGAAACAGTCACCCAACAATCTGGGTCCCTGGAATGCCAGGAGGAGCCTGGGGAAGCTCAGTGCGAAGCTCAGTGCCATCCACTCAGCTAAACGATGCCGCAGTGCTATCCCCCTCCTGGATACATAGGTTGTGCCCCAGAAACATGTCAAAGAGCCAGAAATGACAGTGCTGCTCAGACAGCATGCAAGGCCAAACACAGAGTCCTGGGCCATGTCAGGGAAGGGAGCCTGCATCTCAAACTGTGTGGAAAGAAGCAAGCAAATCAATGTATTGGTGGGAAATCATCACAGGGGTTATAGCCAGGAAAAGTTTGAAGTGTCTCTAGAGGGAAAAAATGACTGTTTATTCCTTTTCCTGATACGTGACAAATCTCTTCCTGGAGCCTCCTCTCAGAGGGAGAAAGAAGTCCTTATCCTGCTAAAACCCTTCAGATTTCACGCAGAAATGTTTCAAATCTTTCTCATCCTCTTTTTTCTTTGTAGCAGTGTGAACTGTTGCTATCAAAGCAATCACCTAGTCTGTATGTGACTAAAGAAAGGCATTCCACGGGTTTTGCATCATGCCGCAGACAGTTCTGGCAGCTGGGTGCTTTGTCTAAACAATTTTCTGATGCCTGGAAGGGAACTGCTGGCCAGGATAAGGTGTGAGGTCATCCTGGGAGCTGTAGAGTAAACAGCATCATCTTAGTTTACCTGAAACTGAGGTAGAAGTGATCAGTCAGGGCGGTGATTAGTGGTATTCTGTCTTTGCTTTTATCAGTAAATGAGTAACTTCAATGGAAATTTTTAATAGCATCATACCACAACCTGAGACAGCTCTAGCAGTGTCAAGTGGTCCTCAGCTACCAGGCCTGTCAGCCGCAGTGGTATTAGACTAAGAGATCATTTTTGCTTTGAGAAGGACACAAACCTTGCTTTAAGATGATGTGAGTTTAGTTTTGCCATCTGTTTTGCAAGCCTTACTGTCCTGACTGGATCCTGTAGACTTTGAGATGTTCAGAGAGAAGCAGGTCACCAGGTAGGCAGCAGCAGATATCTGCCCATCAAAGTGCAATGGGAGAGCAAGGTTAGCGTGGGGATGGGCTCCTCCACATTACTTCACCTCAAGGACTGGAGTGGCTGATAACAGGCTCTGATATGCAGAAAGGTGCTACTGCCCATCTTGAAAATATCCTGCTGGAAACAGAGCAGAGTTCAGGATTCTTTGAATTTGGAATCAGTGGACATCAGTCTGCTGCAGTGGCCACAAAGGAGTGCAGAGGAACCCAAGTACCGTTTTTGAAGTCTCCCTCAGGAACAGCTCCATAAAGACAGCATTAGGAGGATCATGAAGGGCCAGTTCTGTCTGGGTTCTTGGCTACTCAGGCCTGGAACATGGGCATGCCCCTTGAACAGAAATTGTCCTCCCTCCTTCAAGAGATTTCACACCATGGCTATATTTGTCATTTTTGTTTTGAAGAATGGGAAAATATTTCAGAGCTTTTCTCAAAGGCTACCAGCCACTGAACCTGTGCAACTTAAGGCAGAAGTGAGCTTACAAGGTGAGATATTTAAAGTCATTGTCTGTCACAAGTGTGATTCCTCACCCGGTCCCTGCATCAAAACCTAACCATCGTTGCAGCACCTGACAAGGCCGTTATTACAGACAGCTACCATCTACACAGCCTGCCACATCCTTCTGGTATTGTCATATCATGCATCTTATATTTGAATGTGACGTGCCAGGCTTTTCAACTTGTCTGTATTATATGCACAGGCATATGAGGATTTCTTTTTCAGTAGTGGAAAATGCACTGGTACTGAAAGTGGCAGCGCACACATTGCAGGGAGTTGCTCTGCCCATGTGGAAGAACTTCTTATTGATAACTCAGGATGGTAAGAGATGGCAGATTTCTTAATAAGTATTAACATAATCAAAGTGTAATGCATTAACAACAGCTCTGCATGAATGACCTGTAGGCTACAGGACTTGTCCCTGTGTCAGCCAACGTGTCAGACCAAACTTGCCTACCCATTGCAATCTTGTAGGGGAATGCATGTTGGTTATGCACACTTTATATCAGGTTTGCATGGTGACGTTGTGCTGGTAGTGGGGGAGGAAGGGGGTGCTACAGGGGTGGCTTCTGTGAGAAGCTGCAAGAAGCTTCCCCTGTGTCTGAAGACTGCAAGCAAGACTTCCGAGCAAAGCCTGCCCAGGTCGTTAGGTGCCTTGGCTGAGAAATCAAGAGTTCGTGCTTGTTGAGTTGGGGCTAGGAAAGAGAAGAGCTGCCCGTGTTCTGCTACAGCAGACCTTCTGCCATGCTGCTCTGCTGGGCAGATGTTCTGAGCTTTAAAACTCTGAATAGGAGACTGGGCCAGGAAGCCACCAACAGAATTACCTACTGGCTAAGACAAGGCATAAGTCAACAATGTTCCAGGCGTTGCCTTGGTGGCAGGCCTGAGAGCAAAACTCTCAGCTCCTCAAGAAGTGACTCACTGCAGGAAGCAGAGCTGCCATCCTCCGCTTCCAAAAGGGTTTCTACATTTTAGCACACTCCTGCTTGAAAAGCCTCTGATGAATGTAGCAGTTCTGTATGGAGCTGCTCTGGTAGTGCATGCTGTGTACAATAAAACAGAGCCCTTCAGAAGCCATTCCTCAGGCTGCCCTGGGACCTTAGGGGGTCTATTTAATTGGCAGTGCTTCTTTCCACCCCACTCTGCTCTGGGTTGGAGACTGCTGCATTAACTTCACATATGTGTGCATGCTTGTGCTTGACCTCTGATAGGTTCACCCAAGACACAGAAAAGCTTGGCCCAGGTGAGAAACTTAATTAGGTCCTTCTGTCCATCAGTGAGTTTTGCAGCTTTGCATTACAGCCCTTGAGTTAAGACTACAGCCTGGTTCTGCCTGAGTGCTCTGGGAGGATGAGGAGGACAAGGAAGCATGAAGAGTGAGCACGTGAGTGAAATGCAGGAAGACTGCATTCCAGGAGCGAGGCCAGTATGGTTTGGGGCAGGTTTTTCAGTACTACCTCCTCACTTTTCCATCTCACCCACGGTTGGTAAGAATGGAGGAATTAACATTAGCAGATCTAAGAATGAATGAGTTCATGTCAGTGCTGTAAAGATGTGGGTCAATAGCTCTGTAACTAAGAATTATGATCAGCATGGACTAATTCAGCTTCATCTGTTGAAGGGAAATGTGCTGTTAAAATCCTACCCATAAAGGATAAAATGTGTCAAGACTGAAAACAAACAAGCAGGCAATTCTAACTTGATCAAGGTCTGATGCCTTTCTGTCCAGAGGGTTAATCTTTCCATACAGAGCCATAAAGACAATCACTTCTTTTATGGGTGTGATTACAGTCCAAGGTGATTTACTGCTGGGCTTACACTGCTGGTGCCAGTTGGACTGTTCGTTTGGCTGGATTTTTTGGGTTGGGTGGTTTATCTCTTTCAGTCTCTCACTGTATTTTCTGCCTCCTAAAACTCCTTCCTGCTTGCATGTCAGCAAGTAACTCAGCTATGTACTACAATTTGCTGAGGGTGTAGCAGCAGAAAAAGCATTGCCCCCTTCAGATGTGACATTTGGTGTATTACCTGCCTGTGCGGGATTGTCGGAGGTGTAGTTTCTGACCTGCAATGCATTATCTGCTCTGCTGGCTTCAGGGCTGTTTATCACCAGTGACATGTTTCTCTGCAGGACCCTGCCACTCTTCTGCTGCCTGCCTTAGCACCCTGAATGCAGACAGACGGTCTGAGCCCGGGTGCAAATCTGAGAGCGGAACGGGAACAGATTTTTCTTTCTTTTAACAATTCCCTTCAATGTTGTCAGCTAGAGATGGTGCCTAGTAAGCTGCTTTTGCTACGGTAACAAATACCATGTTAAAGAGCAGAGGCAATGCAAGAGTGCAATTAATTATGCATGCTTTATGCTTGTCCAACTAACCAGGCTGCATTCCCAGAGCAGTGCTTAGCACACCTGTGCACTGCCCAATTCAAAGCACATCACTAGAGCCTGAGACTTATTTTGAGCAGTGGAGAAAAGGTGTTGCAGGAAAACAGCTCTTTGGGAGGGGGCTTTTTGCATGGCGTGCTTTGATTGTGAGCCTCTCAACTTAGCAAACGCTGCTAAGTGAGCCCGTTGGCAGGCTACCTGGGACTGGGCACAGTGGGAATCTCCGAGTGTGAAGCTTTGGGGACGAACGTATGTCTTCAGTTCCTGCTTTATTGTGGCAGACTGATGAGAACTTTTAAAGCAAACAACAGTTGACACAAAATAGCTCACACTGGAGTTTGTTCTCCCACTGTTGCATTGTAAATGAAAGATTTCAGATGTGCTATTTCATTTAGAATATGTGAGTGTTCGATATGATGGTAATAGATGGTAACAGCAGCAGGATAATTCGGTTGTGGAACAAGAGGTTAAGTGTGAAAAGAACTCTCAGCAGCAGCGATTTCTGACTAAGCAATTGGTGGCAGATGCCAGAGCAGCACTCAGTATCTGGAGCAGCTAAACAAGATAGATTTATTTGACAGAGCAGTATGTGTCATGGTCTAAGCAGACATAATAGGATGAAATTAAGAAATAGGAATATTTAGGCTACAGATAAGACTATTTCCTGATCCTAAGACCTGTTCTAGATTAAATGGTCTCTGAAGACAAAAACAAAAAAAAAAAAAGAAAAAAAAAAGAAAAAAAAAGAAAAAAAAAAAAAAAAAAAAAGACAAAAAAAAAAAAAAAAAAGCAGCTCCTAGCAGAAAATGTTGAACAGCATGCTGAACAATATGCTAATCCTCACAGGAACATTACAGAATTGTCAGCAGGATGAACTGGCTGATCCCTTCCATCTCTGCTGAGTTTAATTTCAGTATCTCTTTGGGTTTGTGCCTTGCAGAATGTGTCCTTCTCTGCAGAATGTGTTTCTTGTGTTCTTGACACCTGTCATGTCTACAGCCTAGAGAATGGCTTGCATTTAAGTGCAGTTTGAAGTGCGTTATGCCATGTGATGCTCAAAATGCCCCACAACAACTCCTCTGCATGATTCCCTGGAGCTAGGTCTCAGCTTCTGAGCCCTTTGCTGTGGTATCATTGCCTTTGGTGTAGGCCTTGGGGCAGGCTGCCTGTGTCTGTGAGCTTTGGAGCAGCAGGCTACTGCAGCACAATACACAAGCCTGCCTTTATTTCATGGACATCGTTTAGTGTGACAGAAGAAACCTGACAATCCGTTGTGAAGGAAATAACCTTGGCTCTCCACTGCATTCCACAGAGTCACCACTTACACCTTCCCAACTTGTCCAGGTTATCATCAATCCTCAGATTGCCTTGGATATACTAATAGGAGTAAAGATACATGTCAAAGGCACAATAGGCTCATGTTAAATTCATACAGTCTGATGAGAACTCTCATTTCATTAGCAGCTAGCAGGATGCAGCTCCTTCATCTGGACACACTACGAGCACAGAATAAATAGAATCATAAATAAACATTTCTAATAGCTCAGCTAGTTCTTGAGCCGTGCAGGGCCTGCTGGGGGAGGATATAACCAGAACAGTCCTTTAACAGAGGTCTGTAATGTCACAGCTCTGTCTGAGCATGTGACTTGCTGCCATGCACTGCCGTGCACACAAGCCCATCTGGGCCAGATGTGGTGGTTGTTGGCATTGTGCAAACAGTTTGCTGCACAAGTCAATGCATTTCATGCACAATCCAATCAGTTGTCAGAGGTCTCTGTCTACAAGTGCAGCTGATGTGTTCCAGATTGCTGGGGTAAGCAGAGCATCATTGACTTGGCAAGCCAGTCTGTCTGAGGAGGGGAAGTGGCACATTGGGCAACAGAAACAGTACCATGAAGCTGACCCCTCAAAGAACAGTCTGCTGAAGGGATTGCTATAAATCAAGTAACTTAATACGGGAGAGGGTACCAGGAATGACACTGTAGCCCTCTTCCTGTTAGTCCTTCTGTTTTTGCAGGAAATAGTCTCTAAATCTGCACAGAACGCAGTAGCATAGCTAAAAACTCATGAGTTTCATCAAACTAATACCAGAGTGAGTGCAGAAAGTCTTATTCAAAGATATGAAGGGGAAAAGAATTCAGATCTTCCATCTGCTTTATAAACCAGAATTTCCTATCTCTTGGAAGAGTGACACAGAGAAACACTCAATGACTTTGAGAACCATCCCCCCAACAAAAATGAAAACCCAAGCAGTAAGAAGGAAATCCAGACTCTTCACAGCAGTTTGAGCCAATGATCAATTGAAATCCATCAGAAAGGTGGGAAAACTCCCCTTTTTCATTCCCTTCTGCAATCCCGGAAGACAACATGCGTGGCTGCACAGATCTGTCTGGGGAGACATCAGCTTCTAGAATCACAGCATAATGGGTAGGCTAAATGTGATATCACACAGAGTTGCTGTACACTGCACAGTCTGCAGCATGGGATGGTGACTGATTGAAAATCAGCTAAGAGTACTAAGAAGGTCTGGGCTTAAAGTAACTATGCTGATTTGGGGAATCCTAGGCAGGGCATTAGGGTAGGACATAGAATCATAGAATTGTAAGGTTGAGAGGGACCTCAAGGATCATCTAGTTCCAACCCTCTGCCATAGGCAGGGACCCCTCCCACTAGCACAGGTCACCGATGGCCTCGTCCAACCTGGCCTTGAACACCTCCAGGGAGGGAGCAGCTACAACCTCCCTGGGCAACCTGTTCCACTGTCTCACCACCCTCACTGCAAACAACTTCCTTCTAACATCCAGTCTAAATCTCCCCTCTGCCAGTTCAAACCCATTGGCCCTTGTCTTGTCCTGTCCTGACAAGACCTTGTAAATAGTCCCTCCCCAGCCTTCCTGTAGGCTGCCTTTAGATATTGGAAGGCTACTATAAGCCAAATGGAATTCCCTAGAAAGATTTGTCTTGGAAATTTTTACTTAAGGTCCTGACCAGCTGCACCCATGGCAATAACTTCAGTATCAGCAGGTGCAGCTTTCTACATTCTTTTATTATTAAAGTCAAGCTTTGGGGCTATACCATGACTGCGTTTAGCCATCAAACATCAATGTGAGTCAACTTGGAACTCAAACTGGCAGGACAAGATTTATTGTTGGGTGAGTTAGAAAAGAAGACATTTGCAGTTCTCTTTGAGCTCTCTTTCTTGTAACTGCTGTGATTATTCTAGTTGCACTCAGCTCACCAACAGCCTTTTATCTGGGCCAGCTGAATTGAAAGCTGCAGCCTTGTCTCTGGCTTTCCTACATTTTAGAGGTGTTACTCTAGGCAGTAGTAAATTCGCATATAGATAATTTTTTCCCCTCCTTCTAAATATGCAGAATATGACTCTGAGAGCTGCCTTATGAGCTCCCTGATGAAGGCAGACGACACTAAAGGAGACTTCCTTTCAAAGCGAAACTGTATTACTTGCAAGTGAAGTGAATGAAGTTGGGAATTCCTAGCAGAGAAGCTTGAAGACTCCTTAGCTTAAAATTATTCCTTTTCCATTCTAGTCTGATCTCTGAAGAACAGCAAACTGATCTGAAAAGAACTCTGCATAAATAATTGATTTCCTTTACTCTAGATGTGGATTCTTTCTGCATAAGAATGTTCTTGTGGATCACACTTTGTAAGGCTGCAGGAGTGAAGGCTTGGGCTCTTTTTTTAATGCCTGACAGTTTCTTTTGGGCTTCCCAGCTGTGCTGCATAGCTCTAGCTGAGGGAAGTTCTTACATACTTTAAAGGGTGATTTTGATCCCAGGCTGATTACTGAATTTGTATCACATTTTGTTTCTTCCAGATTTCATTTTTGGCTCGTGCTGTGGCGAGATCTAGGCAGCCCTGCAAACTTGGAGACTCCAGGCATCATTTCAGAGAGCAGCTTTGTGATAAACCCCTGAAGGAAGTGCGAGAAGCATGTCAGTAGTGCCTTTGCCTAGGTTCAAAGACCGGGCAAGGAGCACCTGATTTTATCCTCTGCAGACCCAAAGGAAGCACTGTTTGCTTTTCTGCTGACCTCTCCTTGGTAGCCCACTGCACCGCTGCCTGGCTCCAGGGGCCTCCGTGCCAGCACACGTCCTGAAGAGGCCACTGCTAGTGCACATCCTAGCCTTGTAGTAATGGAATCAGGTCACTGCATGCAGCCAGGGAAGCCTGAATTTTAGAGAGATGGAGACAGAGTAGCAAGAATTAGCATTTTGTAGTTTTGCAGGCTGCTGCTGCCCTTCTGCCAGCATGGATGGGTGACTGCTGTTACCTCTCATCCACCTGGATCACGAGCCTGTCAGAAAATAGAGATCATGATGTGAAATAATCAGCTCATAAGACAGTTCAGTCTGAGATTTATTCCTCATTTGTCACATCAAAACAAGAAACCTTTATTCAGGAAGCTGGAGAGCATTTGACATTAATCCTGCTGATGTATGTGGGGAGAATAAATGAGGAATTTTTGCTGTTCGTCTGCTCCCGTAGCATGATCAGGATTTTGATAGCAGCATAAGGATATTTGGCTACTCTCTAACATGGTAAATTAAATTGTTATGGCCTTGAGGGTGTTTTTGTCTGCCATTGTTGTAGTAAAATTGTGACTATGTATGGTTGTTAAAAGGGTGGGGAGGAAGATCCTGCAGGGTTCAGGCTGGCAGACACAGGCAGCCCCTTCCCTTCTGGATTCTTTGTTCGTTAGCAACTTGCCTCCTGTTCTGTGGTATTTGTGTGACATATCTGTGCAATGGTTGTTTAATGACATTAATTTAAAAAGGAGATCATTGAGCATCCCAAGCAGCAGCTCACAGAGCAAAGGCAAGGAGACAATTCCCATCAAAAGCAGACATGTTTGATTTAGGTTGGCAGTCCTCCTGCAGCAGCTGACAAATGGAACATGGACCGAATTTAACTTTGCCGCCGTCACCAAGGATAAGAATGTGTCCACCTTCTGACAAACCGAATGACGCTCACTTGACTAGTATCACTCAGGTCCCACGGGAAGGATTATTCATGAGAGATGGTAGCTGGGAAAAACAAATCCATGCCCCTCCTCTTGGCCAGGCGTTACGGAAGGAGACCGATGGACGGCGGCAGTGAGGCAAGCCACAGAACCTCTGCCCAGCCGCTGCTGCTGCTGAGGAATGGAGAGTTCATTTTGTCAGGTATTCAGGCTGATGTGCTGCTGCCCAGCCATTGTCTGCAGCTGGTACCATGCAACCCCTCATGTGGAGCTCTAAGCAGCACACTCTGAGAGCAGAAAATCTGGCTCCTCCTCCTTCCAGAGTCAGGCTTAGGCTTGGAGGGACTTGTGTGCGCAGTTGGATCAGATTTCACTTTTACTATTACATCTCTTCACTCTGTGGCCTGCAAAACAAAACCTCTAATCCAGTTATTATTTTGTGTGTGAGCTGAAGAGACTCCAGGCTTTCTCTGGTTAGCTAGGGCAAGGATCTCATCCTGGCTTTTGCAGTCAGAAAGCAAAACCTCTACTCAGATGGTCAGTGCAATGCAGATGTGCTGCTGGGCAGAACTGTTTTCCCAGGCAGCTGAACTATGTTAAACAATTCTTACACATTGAGCTGAAGTATGTGAGGCACACCACGTTTAGTGAAGTTGGATGTAATCTGCAGCTGTAGACCAATGAAGAAAGAGCGAGAGATGAAACCATGTTAGAGAACCTAAAATACGGCAGCAGGTGAATAGAAGGATAAGGACCCTCAACATCAGCGTCCTCATCCTCAGGGCGAAGGATTTAGGCTGTTGACAAAATGCCGTATTCCTCCATTCCTTCCAAGCAGACTGCAGTCATCAGTATCAGGACACCCAGACAGATGTGAAAGTGTGAGTCTGACACCAGAAAAAGGGGTGGAAATGTAGAAGCTTGCACATAACAGTGCTGCAGAGGGTCCAGGGCCAACCAGCATCCATCAGTTGTCAACCCCAGCCTGTGCACTTCTGCATAGCATTCTGTGCCCCTTACTCTTAATGTCTGTGCAGTCATACTAGGCCTGCATTCCTCTGCAGGAAATCATTATGCTGCAGCCATGACTACCACACAGTGCACCATGGGAACAACAAAACAGCTTGTTACAATTATCTATATAGAAACAAAGGCTGTTCCATGCAAGGATTGCCAAAAGAACTCAGACGCGACCATTGGGTCATATAAAAGTTGCTGTTACAGCAAAATCGAGAGAAAGCAAACCTCTGGATGGTTCCTGTAAAGCCTGGACAGAGCCTCACCTGCCTCAGTCCTTGCAAACTGGGAACAAAACCCGTGGCCTCTTATTAGCAATGGCAATTTTGTACTCCTACCAAAGTCTGACTTCTGTTCAGACAGGGCATGAGCATTATAGCTTTTGATCTTGAAGGCTGTAACCATGTGGAAGTGAATGAAGTGTTCATTTTGGTGCTGCTGATTCTGGAACAACACTTTCAGTAACTGTGTAGGAAATTAAGGGTTTATTTAAGATAAGGAGCTTTATAGAACTTTCATCACGTAAATGCTACAATTGGAGACACACTCAAGTCAAGGTAAATACATGTCATTGCTTTCACTTGTTAGATTTTTTTAATGGCAGAGGCATTTTTCAAAACTCTGTCTGAAAGACAACAGTCAGTGGCTTTGGGAGGTGTTCACTTTCTGCCCTGCTCCTGAGCATGTCCATGCAGGAATAAGCAGTAGTGTAAAAGGCAAGCTATGCTCTGTTTGGGGATGATTTTTCCTCCTGGCCACCACATCCCCATAGCATCTCCTTTGGCTGGATTTGTTTTCTCTCCAGATGAATGCTGGCCAGCCATCACAGTGATATGCATGGCTGTGTGGCTTTTGTGAAAGCCAGCAAACCTCCCTTCCATTTTTCAGTGCCTAGTTAGTTAACAAATACGGTGTGCTGAGCAGAGAGCAGTAAGGGATGTAGTGAGGATACTGCTTGCTCATACTCTGAACTTTAATGTTTAAGCAGCAATACATAAGAACTGTTTAAGATGCATGATGACAGTTGACTAATATTTGTGCCACACTTGTCAGCTTTCTCACCTCATTTACAGGTTAGCTTTATGGTCAGGTGTCTTGGATGGGCAGCTGCAAAGCCAGCAGAGGCCTGTGGGTCTGTGTCTGTAGTGTGCCCTTTACACAAAAGAGCTTCCTGGAAGGTAAACAGAGCAGTGGGTGCTCCTCCCATTGCTTTTGTAGTCGTTAGGCTTCAATGTCATGCTTAACTCAGCCTTTATTTAGCTCAATTATTTTTTATGTTTTCAACTGAAATAAAGTGGCTTCAGTGGAAAGATGCAGTTCTTTGTCATGCACTGTAAAGCTCCTGCAGTGCCTTGGAGAGTGGACTGCGATGCCTGAAAGTTTAGTTCCCAAGGCCTCTCTCCCCCAAGGGAGGGAGCACATCCCACTATCTCAGATGGAAAACATAGGAATAGAGGTCACAGAAGAGGATTCCCATTAAATCTTGCTGATAAGGGCAGAGAACACTGAGGGCAATGGATGTTACTAAAATCTCCAAGTTGTCAGAAACCTTCAAGTTACTGACTGGGAAGCAATTGCCCTTGGCTCTCAGAAATCTAAGTTATGTCCAAGGTGAACATATAAAGCTCTGTCCCTATATGAACGCCACCAAGAAGCTAAAAGAGATTAATAAGGGCTGCTCAGTTCCCACCTCTTCTTGCATAGATCAATCTGTCACTGCTTCCTTTGATTTCTCTGCAACAAAACATAGCATTAGACTGGAATATAAATCTGACTTGCAAAGTTTACCCATTGAAATGTAAGCTATGAGACTAGAAAAGAGAAAGTCATATAACAGAGTGCTTTCTCTACTGAAGCAAATGCTTTTTCAATCCTTAGAGAGGGAAATAGTATAATGTGGAAAGATTGTGCTGCACACATTCTGCAGGAAGGGTTTATTCGATGTTCTGACAGCATTTATTTGGATCTCGAAGAAATGGGTTAGAGGAAGTATGGGCAGAACATTATATTCACCATGAATTACCCTCCTTGGAGATCTGTGATATGGAGTAATTTCAGTCAGTCAGTGTCTCTTGAAGAGTGTTTCTGGCATCAGATCCTTATTTTGAGGAAGAAATGCTAAGGGTAGCTTCAACAAGAAAAGCTCAGCCTCCTGCAAAGCCAGCCCAAAGCAAACCAGTGCTGCTCAAGGCTGTGACTGTGACCTGGGTTAGGAGCCTTCCCCCCCCACCACTGAAATTTACCAGACTAACTCAGACTACTTGGAGTTAAACTGAAGCTGTATTTACAGCAAGGCAAAATGTACAAGCATATATATGTAAAATATTTACGAGTATTTACAATTGCATACCAAGTAGAAATAACACAGAAATCCAAACTCCCTCACAGACAAATAAAGCCGCCCAGAAGGGGCTCAAAGCTACCTCCCTCTTCTTCCCTCTACTTTCCCAGACGCACAAGCAAAACAAGCAGCAAAGCTTAGGTTGTTTTCTGTTAGCTGAGATTAAGGGAAAGATTTTAGAGCAGAGTTAGGAGGAAGCCAACAGACGCAGTGTCCCAGACCTGACTGGGACAAAGTGTTGACATTTTGGCTTTTTAACTCTCTCAGCAAACCAGTGAGTGACATAGACTTCATCATTATTTTCTTTTTACAACCAATGATCTAATTTCTCTCATTAAAATATTCCAATTAGCCTCAAACCAGCACAAACTGGTAAGAGCATTTTGGCTGCAAACAAATCATCTGTAGTGCAACTTTCTTAACTAGAGAAGTAAAAAGTATTTGAGGTGGGAAAGGACCTTTGGACTTAGCCTATCTGCCTCAGCAGGGGATGGACTTGATGATCTCCAGCAGTCACCATTCTGTGAGTTCATGACATCATCTAGTCCACCCCATTGAAAATAAGGCTTAGTCTGGAGAGTTCAGTGCTTTCTCCTTTCAAGTTTTCAATAGATAATGGAAATTTCACAACCCCTCTGGGGTTCCAAAGTTTGACCACCTTCACCATGAAGAAATTTTTGCTTAGCTCTAATAAAAGCTTTATTTGCTTTGCTTCGTCATCTGCAAGCTTGCCTGTCACCCAGAGAGCCACGACGTGAAGCATGGGGGTAATGCCACTTCTAAGCAGCTGCTAGGCAGACTTCAAACAGCTGAGGCACCTCAAGTCTGAAATTTGCTCTTGCTTTATTTTTAGATTAATTTCTTAATCTATTTAAGGGATTCCAGAAATTAACTATAATTTCAATGCTTACTCCCTGATAGTGTGGCTAAAAAAAGTGCTGCATACAGGGCATGTCCTGATCAGCTACCTGTGAGCATTCCTTTGAGGCCATCTAGAGCTAGAGTTGGACTGTTTGTTGTGTTCATTTACAGCACAAATGACACAATGGCCTTACAGAGAACAGGGCAGGGAAAAAAAGGTGATCTGTGCCTTCTCACCTGGCACTCCTGGCAGTTCTTAGGGTGCCACAGTGTCGTCAAACTTGCTGGGGCAGTGTAAGGCAAAAGCAATCCAAACTTTTCACTGCCTGTGTGCATTAGCTGGCTCACAGCTCCCAGAAGCTAGCTTTTTTGGTTTCGTTTTTTTTTTTTGGTGTCTGTTCTAGGCTTTAATTACAATCAGCTAAATCTGAGAACCCCAAAATCAGCAGCTTTCATTGTTTGGATGCAGTCACATAAGTTTCTGGCATTAAAAGTAATGAAAATAGAATATTTAGGAGTATTAGAAATGGTCTCCTTTCACTCTGCTTCCCAGCACCTTCAATATCAGTGTTCCCTGCATGAATGCAGGGGAGTGTAAATAGGAGACCTGACCATGCAGAAGCTGAACTGTGTTGTAATGAGACGACAGCATAACCAAGACAGAAGATGTTTGTAATAAACAACCCTTGGCTCTATTCATCACTGCTCTGGGATATCAGCCACAGATGCTGGTCTTGAAACAGCACCATAAAAGTGAAGCCAAACACATTCAGAAAGCCTTTTTTCTGATAAGCACAATCTGACAGAGGCTTTTGCATGAGTAAAATGAATGTCCTTTATTGAAAGGTACCAAGCAGGAGATAGGGAAGCTTGGCAAGGGATTATCAGTGCTGGGCAGGGAAAATCCGGCTATGTGAGGAAAGGAGTCACTGAGGTACGTTTGACAGTCAAATAGTTACACAGTGGAAAGTAGTTTACTTTTTCCAAGCAGCATTCCTGAGCTTACCTGTATGAATATGCTTCTGCAAAGTCACACTGTTGTGTCAGTCTCACTGAAGGACACAGACCTTCTTCAGTGTAAAATTCAACTCCACAGGAGCAATCTTCCCTGGAACTGCAGGCAATGCAGACAAGGATCTCAGTGCTTCATTCCTTGCTTTTCCTTTACTTTTTTCTGTCACTGTACAGATAATAAATTGTCTTTCTAGTGTAACCAGCTTTACTGCATTCCTGAATGGAGAAGGAGACAAATAATCCCCTTTGCACTACTAGATTTGATTAAGTTGAGCTGAGCAGTTCCTCCTGAAAAGCACTGAACTGTACATTTCCTAGGCTAAGTTTAAATGAACATGAATATTTTCCAGTGCTAATGACTTCAAAGAGTGGGTTTTTTTACAGCTATGCAAATAACTTCCCTGGTTGTTTTCTACAGCAAATTAATGTCAAGGATAAATTTAACAGTATGCAAGTGGCATAATACAGAGCAACAGAAGCAACCGACCATGTGGGTGGAGTTCTCTTCCTAAAACTCACACCTAAGGTGTTCCATTTCTAGACCTGCATCTGCTACTCCTACATAGTAAGGTATGATAATATGAATCCCATCAATTCCATTTAATTGTACTAATGTGAAATAATTTCTAAATTAATTAAGACTAATTTTTAAAAGAGTGAACCTCTGATTTTTGGTTTTCAGACATGGATTTTATTAAACTTCTTTCAGACAATTTAGATGAAAGGAAGATCGTACAAATACTGTGTCTTTTGCAGTCTTTTTTATACAAAATGTTTAGTTGAATGAAGTGGACTGGTTATAAGTGATCAGATACTTCCTCAGCTGAAGTTACTACTTAAACAGCAAGTCACTCCCAAAGACACACACACTGACCATGTACTTAGGATCTCTGCAGGCTTTCACAACTCAGAGCAAACTTTTTGCTGCCAAGATCACAAAATTATTGCTACATGAATCTGCTAGACAAAGCCTATCTTTGGAATAAATACATGAAGAGAACTCTTATCTCCTGATTGTACTGCACTGTACCCAGGGGAAAATGCCTTTTCACTACAACAGTGCAGTCTGTGCATACCACTATCTGATTCACCAGAAATACTTGATGTGGCTTCCAGGAAAGCTAGTAAAGGAAGTTAGTTCCTAACTAAGGCTACCTTTTCCGTTTTACTTGTGTTTGTTCTTATTTGTGTTATACTTCAGACCCTTTGTCTGCAAACAGTAAGAGCATCAGTAAAAAGCAAGGATTACAGTATGGGCCATCCTGGAATTCCAATGGTTGCTTGCTTGTTTCTAGTATAGGAAGGATTTGCATCATAACTAAAGACTTGCTTGTGTTTTCAGGCGAGTGCCCTAGGGTAACACAGCCTGCAGGCACACACCGTGGTGTGCACCTCCCAGATTCACTCCCTTGGACAGGGGAGACCCTGCACCTCATGGCTGACCTAAAACACCTTTCTTATGGTCAACTGTAAAAACCCCAGAACATAAATCTCTGAGAAGGGCAGCAATTTCCAATAGATTAGCACTGGGCAAAAGAGTTGTACAGACAGACTGTGCCGTCCTCACTGAGACCTGCCTGTGACATTCCTACTCTCTGCTCCCATGGCAGGAACATGAAGTGCAATGTTTTCTAATATTTTTTTATCTGAATCGAGTGCATATTAGAGAAAATTTTCTCACTGGCTGCAAACTTCCAGTGACTTCACAATCTCTAAATATTCTCTGTCTTCTACTAACTTACCATTTAATACACATATATAATTGTTTACACTTTAGAATAATATAAGTTATTAGGAAACTGCTCATTTTCTTCTTCCCTTACTTCTTAACGAGTCTTCAGATTGTTACTGTGTGTGTGCAGCTGCCTATATTCACAACGAGGAATAAATGGAGCTGTTAGAAGAGAAGAAATACCTTGTAAGTACTTTTTGCCTCTGTGAATTCTCTTTACAGCCTCAATCCCTGCCTTGTTGGCATTAGGGTTGTTAACCAAGGGAAAAGAACCTTGCGGCCAAACGAGAGGGAAGTTCTTTGAGGTCCATTTCTTTAAATGAAGGAATAAACAAATAGAAAGGGTCTTTGTTAGGCATGCTTCAGAAGATGTCATGTTATTAAACAGGGGAATGCAAACCAAAAACTTGATGTTTTGCTGAGCCAATCATAGGGCGTAAGGTAAGGCAGTTTGGCAGTGAAGTCAGACTGGAGTAAAAGATCATCCTTTACACCCTTCGTTTGAAAGAACAGCTCTGAGTAATTCTGCTTTGGAAAGAAGTGGCCTCCCAAAGCTGAACAACATGAGAGGCTTGGACTGGAAACATCCTCACCATCCAGGCTGGAGCAAGGGTATCGTGTTGGCAACCAGCAGAGCTGCCTCAGAACGTGGGAGTTTGCAAGCAGCTCCCTGAAACAAAGCAACTTCATTTGGTTGCTCTGTGGGATTATCTGATTTGAGGGTGCTTAGCCATTGATTTGTCAAATCCAAATACTTTCAGCAAAAGGTCACAGGTTCCTACTGGTTCATAAGATAACCATTAGCCCTGATTTAGATTTGAAATGGCTATAGATTTCTCACGTTTTCCAGATCCTCTGTCTTCCCAGGAACTTAACAAAAATAATTAAATAGCAGCTCAGGAAAATCATTACCCTCTGTACTTGTGCAGGACAGAAGCCTTGGCCACAAACCCTGTAGTTATAAAATACTTCCTATCTCCTCTAACACTCTTAGGAGAATTATGTAGTGGTTCTCAGTCACATTTCTGAGGGTAAAAATCCTTGCCTGCTGGCCCAGACCTCTGGCAGCAGATGATTAGGGTACAACTTCAGAAGGGCAAGAACAATAAAATGCCAGCTACCAAGTTTGGTTGCCCATACCTACACCGTGAACTGCCTCAGGTCTGAACTTCTGAGGGTGTTCCTGGTCCTGGGTGTGTGTATCCTAGAGCTTAGTGCAAACTAAACCTCCCATATGCAAACAAGTTCATTAAAACTGCAAGAGCCTGTAGCACATTTTAACAGCTTGCCCAAAGGTTAACCTTGGCAGTTTTGCACTGCCAACAGCCTGCTTTTATGGGACACATTTGTATGCTAAATTGCCTATTACCTTAAGCTGTAAGTTCCCATTTAGCAGCATCAGGAATAAGATTTGACTATAAGTGTTTAGATTTTATTAGTACTAGTCTTCTTAACAGCTCAAACTTCCTACAGGCTGAAAATTTGCAGCATCCTCTACAGAAGTTCTCATGCGTGAGATGTGTTTAGGAACAGCTGAGGATGCGGAGCATGGCAAGAAATGTAAGACGCTGCTCACTGGTTGGAAAAAGGTTCCTTACTGCATCTCATCTCTAAGCCCGTCCTAAATACCATGTTTAAGCAATGAGTGCGTCTAAAACCACCTCAGTAACACCCTCTTCTTGAGTTACCTGGCAAAAAGGTCAGCCAAACCCATTCCAAGAAGAAGGGTGGTGCTGTTGGTAAGTCCATATGTCTTGTTGCTTCCCTTTTACTGTGCTTACTTCCCAGAGCATGACCCTATGGAGTGCAGTGTGATACAGCAGCCACAGAAACTGAAAAGGAACATTTTAGCTGCACATGCAGTTCCCAGAGGTAAGGCAAATGTATTTGCTAATGAAACTGTGCCTCGCTTAGGCTTCCCCTGCTAACAGGGACTAAGGGAGCTTCCAATATCACAGAAGCTCGTCAGTTCTAGGTCACCAGTTTGTCAGAGCAGCCTCCTGATTATAAATATTGCCTTAGAAACATCCACAAATATTTTCTCCCCTCAGTAGTGACTGCAGTCTGTCAGTGGTGACTGACTATTGAAATGGACTCAACAAGAGCAGCTCAAGTCCTTAGCCTGGGCTGCCTCTGCAATTTGGGAAAAAAAAAAACAAACCAAAACATTTCTTTATGAATGCTTCTGTCACAGATGAGAATGTGGGGGGGCCGAGATGCTGCTCTGATCCTCACCTCTTGCTAATACGCTGGGAAATGGCATTGGGAAGAGATGTGCTTCAGCAGCTGGCCAGGCCAGGGTCACATAGTGGGTGAACATGGCGCTCTCTGTAGATCAAAGAGTTTCAGATGCATGAGCCACTGAAAACCATTGTCAGAATTATTAGACTACAACTATCTATCACCCCAACCAGAAGTGCAAAACACAAAAGCGGAACTTCAGGTTGTTCAAAGAAGTATTTTCTGAGGGAGAATCACAAAGGTACTTTGGTAAAATAGGGAAGGTTTAGTGGCAAGTGAGAATGGTAAAAGTAATGTAAAATTTGTTGGCACAGTCCAGAGCTGATCCATGCCTCAATCTCTGGTTAAATACGATTGCAAAGGTGTTTGAGTGTGCTCTGCAGAACGCATTTTTCAGTGACTGTAGCAGTGGAAGTGAGGAAGGTGCTTCCCAGCACAGTATCATCTCCAGGAGACACAAGTTCCACATGAAAGAAAGCTCTATGGGAATCTGCCAGTGCAGTCTGCAGCCCCCAGCCAAGGCAGGTCCACTTTACCTATGCAGATGATCTGTAGGGGAGAGACTTGAGGAAAGTAGCTCAGAAAGTTGTGGCCGCTGCATTTTTTTTTTTTTTTTTTAATGGCCTATTTAAAGTTACATTTTCCAAATAATTTAAGGAGAAGACTTAGTTAATGCTACTTAATCAAAGTTCTCACCAAATAACTTAGAGGTGACAGGTCAGCAAAGACAAGCTTACTTAAAGGCTGCATTTTAAGATTTAAAATGCTAAGAGTCTTACCAAGTCTAATCTGCTAAGAATTATAATCAAGTATAAGAGAAGTTCAAACCTTATTTATTTCAAGATCAGATTTATTTTTTTCAGACCTTGCAGGCAAAGAAACAGACAGGAATTAGCACAGGCTCTCTCTGTAAAGGCACACAGCCAGTCTGCTCTGGTGGTTGGATGGTGATGGATTTCTGTGTTTCAGGCAGCCGAAATAATTTACTTTCAAAGATGCTACTTTTACAGAGATACAACACAACATAACATCTCTATGTACGCTGCAGCACTGCCAATACCAAGTTCTTGGTTGCAAATGTATTCTTGAACAGCAGTTGCTGTAGTTTGACGTGAAAGGGTGACCTGAATGAGCACTGCCATTGTTACCCAGCCAAGGGGCTTAGGCGAGCTCTCCACTGCTAGCTGTGTCTGAACAGCTTTGGTGTTCCGGGCCTAGAATTTTGCTGAAGTTACTGGGAAAAAGGGGCTGTGCCTTGCGCCCTGCCTTGCTTTTCTTCAGGTAGATTCCATAGTAAAGCACTGCACAGTAGGATCCGTTGGAGTGATATTTTAGTTAGGAATGTGCACCTAGAGCTTTCCTTTGCCTCTGCCAGAGTCAGGTGGTGAATATGGAATTGAGGACAAAGCCCGGTGAAGAGAGCTACCCGGTGAAGGCATTGAAGACTCCTGGAAGGAGAGAGCTCATTGCTGGTGCTCGCAGCTGGGGAAGGGGAAAACATCAGCTAATGAAGTGGAGTGAACACCAGTTCCAGACTCTAAAGAGGACTTGACGGCACTGCCGAGATACTGCTGGGCTGAATCCCCGAGCTCAGCCTGGCAGTCAGGTCTGCGAGAGCGATAGCAGCCCAATGCCCTTTTTCTGCCTGAGCACCGCTTGCATCACAGCGAGCTCAGTGCGGGGAGAGCTGACACCGCTGTGCATTCCTTAAGTCAGTGCTATCCCAGTAAATAATCACCGAGGACACGGTTTAGATCCGTTTGAAGATTTCTGAGCCATGTGTGTCAAGCATACTAAGAACAAAGCAGCAAATCCAGACAGCTTTTAAATACCAAGTGATGTGCTTTAGTTCCGAATGAAGCAATCAGTGTTTGGAGAATGCTCTTAAACATTGACTGTCCTTCTGGAAATTACCTATCCAGGGCAGGGAACTTCTGTTTATTTCTCCTGGTAAACATTGTACTTATTGCATTCAGAAAACAGCAGGAATTACATAGGTGAACCTACACACACTCTTGTAGCATTTCCCCCTCCTTTACATTCATAGTAAACATGAATTATATATGGAGACAGTCATGCTTTGTTTAAACTGCTGCACTAAGTACTCCTTGACAGCAGTAAATCAATGCTGTGCTTTCTTATACTTTTGAATGAAGGTAATGACTGGAATAAACAATTAACCTGATGGCTGCACAGGAACCCTCTGCAGCTAGGGAGAACTGAAACAATAACCCTGCTGCGGTGTTCTGACGCTTGTCATTTGGCGGTGATCAGGCATTATTGACTTCATCTCATTTCTCTAATTATTTGATTCTCAGAGTTGATTCGAATAACATATTCAGCATTCACTTAAACCGATGTCTGAAAAAAATCTTTTTCAACTAATAAGCCAATTAAGATCAGCTTTAGAAGCTATTAACCAGATTCCAATTTCTGTTTTTCCACCTAATTAAATGTAATGCTCTTGGTACTAGAGTGACACTCAGGCACTTCACGTGTTCATGTCGTTAAGCAGAGAGCCAGTATGTTTGTGAAATACAGAGGAGATACTGCACACACATGTGTGTGTGAACACCAAAGGATGGCTTGTTCGTTAACTTTGAAGAGCAGCATGTGCTCTCTTTGGGCTACAAGGGAGTTTAGAGGCATCAGGAGACAGTAAGAAGCGAAATCGTTCAGAAGAGTTTTCATTAAGCTTCTGCTGCCTGGTGCCCTGA
The DNA here is from genome assembly GCA_013399775.1 of Semnornis frantzii. Taxonomy (NCBI): domain Eukaryota; kingdom Metazoa; phylum Chordata; class Aves; order Piciformes; family Ramphastidae; genus Semnornis; species Semnornis frantzii. Next base: position 91,028 of record VWYK01072690.1, on the reverse strand, counting down.
AGGTGTCATGGACATTATTAAACATCATCAAATTAATGGAAGAAACAAGAATGCCTGTACAGTGACATTCTGTGGACAGGCATGAAACATTAGATCATAAAGTTGCAGAGCTTGTTCCATTATTGCATCTTCCATTTCAGAAATGGAGAAACTGGAACCATCTGCGTGAGAGAAAGAAGTACTCAGTGGAATGATCCTGTTCTGGTTGCTCTGTCGTCTTTGCTCTCCTAGATATCAGCACATTGGGTATGAAATCGTTTCCTTCTTCCAGAAAAATACAGTTTCTGACCTATAGGTGTCTTCTTTTGTAAAAGCTTGACAAGTCCCAAAAGGTGGCTGAAACAGGATGCCACACCTGAAATTTGAAGGTTTGTCTCATGTTTCTGTAAGTTAGACCTCCAGCCTGTGAGCAGGTTTTAGTTTTAAAGCAGGAATGGTGCATGAGGAATATAGGAACAGTCCACAAACCTAGCTGTCTATCTTCTTGTGATTAAGCCAAGGGATAATTTATAGGGAAAGGCTTTGTGTCTCAGAAACCAGTAAATCTAATGGTCAGTCATATCCATGATTATGGGAGGAGGAGAGCAGCTTCTCAGGAACTCATTTTAATTTTTTGGCAGATCCTTTTAACACCTGAGGTAAGAGTAGATTAGAATAAGCTGAGCATCAATGTAGAGGTTAAGATGGTAAAAGGCTTTCTTTTATTATGATTATAAAAAGACATTTCCTGAGATTGTAATTTAAAGAAGTTATCTCTCCTGCAGAGGTAATCTTGCACTTATGGGAGCCCAGAATTGAGAGGAGAATCTGCTTCGTGTCCCAGAGTCAGAACTGATTTTCTGTGTTACTCAGATACACTCCTTTTGGAAGCATCCTGGAGTGCAGATGTTACAGCTCTACTCTTCCTGCCCAGAAAGGGTGGTAGGGTTGATGGGCAAAACATGCCACAAATTCATCCTGCTAGGGAGAAATGGCGTTATTTAGTTGTTCCTTTGGTAACGAATAGCCACACAAATTCCTCTAGCAGTGAAGGAAACATCAAGAGTTGATTCCTCTTCTCTTTTTAATTTTTCTCTCACATTGCTTTCCTTTGTATTTGCTAACAATTCGTTCTGTTGCTTGGATCCTTCCTCTCTGCTGTTTTGGGATATTTTTCTCCACAGCTACACTAAACCAACAAACTTCTGAACTCTTTTGCCTCACATGTGTCTATTTTTCAAGTATTTTTCCTATTAATATGTACTCCAAATAGATATTGAAGTGTTGGAGTTTATCTTGCCCCTGCAACCTGGATTTCATCCATGTCAGTATATTGAAAACTGGATGGGGCAAAACTCAGCAAGCCCTCTTCCTGTTGTCCTTGCTACCCCACAGCAAGAGCTGCTTCATGAAAAGTGGAGAGTGTTACACAGCTGACATCAGGCCTGTGTCACTTGCTGAGAGGGTCTGGTACACTCTCATCCTTTGGTTTATTTGCTATATTTCCAGTGGCTGAGACACTTCGGACTCTGTCTCCTGCCTCTTGTGCTGCCATTCACATCAACATGTGTGCAGTGCAAGTAGGCATACCTAGCTGCAAATCTCCCACCTGAGTTTTAGGCTATGCTAAAACTTCCTTGGAAACTGTTCTGAATGCACAGCATGCTGAGTGTCCACGGTCACCAAACCCACAGCTGAATGTCTCCGCTCTTGGTGATAAAGTTTAGTCCTTTACCTAGTAACAGAAGGAGGTGTGGGAGCTGATGATGCATCTCTGCAAATGACTCAGTGCTTAGTAGGTATTTCGCTGAACCCCCTGTGCTGCCCAGGTCAAAGGTGAACTTCTGCTGGTCTGTGGAAATGTAATTGCCTGTGAGAGACACAATGGAAGTGCAACTGGGGAAGTGTGAGGGAATGGCTGGAGATTACCAACAGCCCAATGACAACAGAATAAGGCTTTGAATTAAGATGACCTAATTTCATATCCCCTCTCCCACTGACTGCTTTTAATAACTTCTAAGGACAGTGTTGTTCTGCATGACCACACTGATATTGCCTCTCCTTCTGAGATGTGAGTCCTCCTCTGCATTTTTTGTGAAATATGGTGAAATTAAAAGGATTGATAATTGAGCCTGTAAACCAGTTAGGGAATCATGAAGGAGAGCAGAGCTGTGATGCAGATGAGAGACTTGCCGGTGTTAATTTCTGTTGTATTAAAGGGAAGTAAAAAAGGTGAATTCCTAGACAACATTTACTAGCAAATCTAAGGCCTAGGTGTCCTTACATTCTCTTTAACCTCTTTACAGTTATTTCACAGAATGTGGACAGATAATTGAGTGCTGGATCAAGTCTTATTCCAGGAGTGTCTTTTAGGGCTACCACAGTGAATTTTCTCAGTCCGATAACATCAAGAAAGCTTAAAGTAAGTGAAACATCTTGTACTGTGGTCAGGAAGATATGAAACAAAGCAGGGCTATAATCAAGGCATCCTAATTACCAAGAAATATGCTGAGGGAACCCAACAGCTTGCTCATTTAAAATAACAACCAAAATACACACTGCAATCAGTATTCGGAAATGGAAGATTTATTCCACTTTCCTTAAACCCATGGAGCTGCCTGCAGCAATGAAACATGTTCAGCCCAACAGCACAGAGGCAGTGGCTCCTGTCGCTGTGCGCCGTGAGGGCACCGCCTGCTTTGGCTCTGCTGCAGGTGCAGCTCAGCCACTGCCCAAGCCACAGGAGGAGCAAGCTGTGATTGTTTGGGTGGCAGGAGCAGGGTTTTGCGCTGGAGAAACCTGTGCGCTGCTGCTCCTTGAGCGCCTTCCTGCCAGGGGAGACCCCTCTGTGCATTTGCTGCTGCCCAGGCGGTGTGCGCCCAGCACCGCTATTTCTGATCTCCTGGTGCACAGGCTGGCACGCAGCACAGCCTCTTACCTTCTGTCACAGCTGCTCATGTCTCCAGCAACATGTATATGCTGAGACACAGCCTAATGAAACACAGCACATCAGAACAGAAAGTCATGCTCTCACCTGACCTTGGGGACAAGCGGAGATGCTGCAGTTCCAATACAAAAGGTGCTGCCGGCTATAGTGCCTCTGCTCACTGGATTCATCAGTGGGGTGAGAATAATCCATTTCCAGTGACAGAAAATGTTGGAAATTTTAATTAAAACATTTGCTAAAATGTAGGATTCCAATATATATTTCTTCTCACTGCCTGCTTTGCAAATGTTGGTGGGAAAGTCACCAAGGAGCAGGGGCCAGTCTCAGCCATCCCTGCTGCTTGTTAGGAGCCAATTCAATGTGTGATTAAACAGTGCACAGGCCTTGTGCTAGTCCCAGTCATGAAGGGAATTAATCTGTAGAAAGGAGGCTGGAGCCAGGCTCTGCTGGGTAATGCCCACTGACAGGACAAGGGGCAATGGGTGGAAGCTGAGGCACGGGAGGTTCCATTTGAACCTGAGGAGGAATTTTTTTCTCTGTGAGGGTGACAGAGCACTGGAGCAGGCTGCCCAGGGGGGTTGTGGAGTCTCCATCTTTGGAGATATTGAAGAGCTGCCTGGATGTGTTCCTGTGTGATCTGCTCTGGCTGATGCTGCTCTGGCAGGGGGGCTGGACTAGATGAGCTTTCGAAGTCCCTTCAAGCCCCTGACACTCTGTGATTCTATGAATTTTTTTTTTTTTTCCCAGAAAGATCACATACAGGGAGCACTCCATGACAGATTTATCAACAAATTCAATTAAACTAAAAGCTACAACGTCTGCACTGGCAAAAATGTGCAAGAGAAATTGCTTCATGAAGCTAATGATAATGTGTTATGTCTGCTGGTGATCCAGGCTTCTGAGCCCAGTTAAGATTTAGAAAAGAGCAAAAATACCCTTTTACACTTAACATCAACTGTAGGCTTGGAAAGATCTTACTGAAAAGGAACTGTGAGGTGTTTTTTGCTGGTAGAAGGTACTGGATGTGTTCAGGAAATGAAGTGACTGCAATGGAAGGCAGCTTCTCTGCAGCATGTCGCAGACCTTGTCTGGAATGGTTCATTGTTTGTCTTTTCCAAGCAGAAACAACCTTCCGCTGTTACAAATCCACTCCTCTCTGGTAGAGGATCGAGCTGGGAGAAACATAGGTCATGACTAGCATTTATTAAAACCTTTCATTAATTAAGCTGGTATTATTAATAGAATCCAGGCTTCATTCTTAACTGCAGAAGACCAACCACTTCCTTACTCCCCAGAGAGGTCAGGCACACAGACATGTTCCTGAGTTGAGTTAGGGCTATGTGGATGGAGCAGGGGGGAGGCCAGCCATGGTGATGTCAGCAGCCTCTAGCAGATGTGGAAGAGAGTCAAGAAGCTGTGCATGAGGTTGGTGTCTTTGAGTACAGCAACTGCCACCTTCTGGATGCGATGTGAGCGATACAGCTCATAGCTGGTGCTGCTGTGTGCTGGTGGCTCTGGACAAATTTATCAGGCATTTTATTCATTTTTTGCAGATTCAGCCAGACGTTGAGTCTCCACAGCTTGGGAGGCTTTTAAACACATCTCAGCACATGCTCGCCTGCCCTTCAGCTATTTACTACTTCTTCACTACACACACTGGCACCTCTGGACCCGTTTCACCCAGCTTCACACCAAGGGCTGTGAAACAGGACTGACTTTCCAGAAGTGAATGCACAAAATGCCAAATAACTTAGGTATGCTGAAAAGCCTCAGAAGGAAAGAAAAAAGGCTGAAGAGCTTCTGTTTGAATTTATTTTAGCATTTTTATGTTCAAGGTGGGGTGGGGGAGCCCACTTGTATTTAACCACAGGAGTGATTCTGAGAAAGCAAGGACACTCTCTGATGGGCTGCTGCTGGATCTTGGCCTGCTCACAGTACTCATTAGAAGAAGAATAATGTGATGTTTGCTGTCAGGGCACTGGCTGCTTGTTACTTTTCCAGCGTTGTGTACAGGTTGCTGTCTGTTTGTTAAAAGTCAAAAGAAAATCAATGCAAAGGTTGCAAAGAACTTCATGTGTTCAACTTTTCAAAGTTCTTAAATAAGCAAGAGGGAAAATATGAATGGCTGGGTTAATGAGCAGCATGCAGGGTGGGCAGCGCGTGCAGCGCGGTTTCGGCAGGCACTGGCACCGAGTGCAGAGAGCAAAAGGGCACTGCTGAGCAATGTAACCCTGGGCTGAAATCAGCCCTTCATATTCCAGCAGTGCTCGTGTCCTTTCACTTGGTACTGGTGCATCTGAAGTGGTTCATTCTTGCAAGGGAAAATTAAGAGAGAAAAAATGATTTCCTCACACCTAAAGGATAAGGGGAAAGGGCTTTGTTTTTATTTCAGTGGTTTGCAATAATTATTGAATCACCTGCTTAATCTTTTTAGGTTCTACCCTCTGAACATTTCAGTACATTTATCTGGGCATTCTGAAGATGAAGGAACTTGAAGCAATTTATTATCCTCTCAGAAAAAAAAAAAAAAGTGAGTCTGTGTGCTGGTTTGAGCTAATTGGAATATGTTTTGATAGAGAAAATTGTACTATAGGCTGTGAAGTAAAAAACAGTGGTGATGTCTACTTCACTCATAGGCTTGTTGCGAATGTTTACAAAAAGATAAGAGTGTCTCGAGTGAGCAGTCTGGGTCACGAGGCACTTGCTACTTGGGTCTTGGGCTGGCAGCTTCAAGGGGCAAGCAGCTTCTTGGGCTAGCAGCTCTGGCTTCTCCTCTCTGCTGAATAACTCCACTAACTGCTTTCCTTCTAATCCCCCCCTCCGGCTGATTCTCCAAAACCTTGGGGTAAGGGGTGGGGGTGGGGAGAAGGTGGAAGGGTGGTTGGGAGCCCCTCCTGGGGTCTCTGATTTCTGGGAGGGGAGTTGTGTGTCTGTATTACCTTAAACTTGTATATTTCTGTAAATATTCCTGTATATACTGTATATATTTGCTTGTATATTGTGCTGAGCTGTAAATAGAGCTTCATCTCTTAACTTCCGGCCCCCTTGAGATTCTAGTCTGGGTCATTTTACAAGTGTGGGGGGCGGGGAACTCCCAAACCATCACAGTCTGCAGTCTCATGTTTTGGCATGTTTTGGGGTTTGTGGTTTTTTTGTTTGCTTTTTGGGGTTTGTTTGGTGTTTTGTTTTTTTTTTTTCTTTTCTTTAAGCTAATTCTATCAGAGAAGGAAAGCAGATGGTTCTATTCCCTGCCTGCTCCTGAATGAAGATACTGATAAAACCATAAACAGAGGTAACAAGCTGGGTATTGAGCCACCAGATTAAGCATAAACTAATTGTTTGGTTCTCTACTGTATCGGTCTGTCTCTAAATTTCACACTGATTTTCTCACTGATTTTGTAGTTAGTCATAGCAATAATTTTTATATACCTCAATGGACGTCACAAAACAGAGGGCTCAGAAAAAAATACAGAGAATCTCTTTAGGTAAGATGCAGAGCACATCACTCACCTGACAAAAACTTCCCTATGAAGACTGGAATTAATGATGTCTGGTGCTCAGCTTTTCCAAGATTCCTGTCCCATTTTATCTATCATTTGTAAGCTCCTTGCCAAGACAGAGTTGCCCAGCACAATTAGACTTTCATGTACTAAGGAGAGCAGGAAGAGCTGCCAGCAAAAAGAACAAGCAAGCCAATCCTGTACTACAGAACAGTTTGCTGGGAGGGTGAGAAAAAATGCATCTGAGGGTGAGCTGGGGAAATAAAAAACCAGCTGTGGCCTTTTGTTCACTGACACCATTTCATGGGCTGTGTGTAATGGGGGAGAGAAGGGGGAAGGACAGCAGCTATTAGATAATGGCATTTGCCAGCTCTGCAGCTTTCAATTACAGACTCTGGTGTCTACTTTGTAAACACTTAGATATCTAATTGAAGCAAGAGTGCAAATCTAAGAGCAATATGAGCTACTCTGACAAACTATAAGATTTAAACTTCAGTTACCTTTCTCATCTCTTTATCAATCTTCTGGTCCCTTCTCCCACTTCCCCAGTCTGCTCTCTTTTATTATTAAATCATTTAATTGTTGATACTGAATTCTCCAACAAGAAGTAAGCAGAGGGAGAGAAGCATGTTCATAGCTGCTGTGGATATTTAAACAGGGAACTCCAGAATTTAGGAACAAGTTGGAGAACAGTGCTTTGTAGAGTACTGCATAATCGTGTGGAGAAAGATGTTAAGTCACTATGTCTTTTAAAAACCGGCCCCAAAAAGGCACAGTCCAGGCTTAGAATTTGTTTGCATTTTGGTGTAGATTAACAAGAGTTGTCTGTTACAGTCACTGGACACAAAATGGTGTCTCAACACACAGGCAATTCTTTAAGTCTTGTATAGGTAACCAATATAGGGGTTTGTGGTTGTTGCTTTGGGATGGTTTTCACAAAGTACTTTGCTAATGTAGAACTAAAGGGGTTTTTTAGTGTTTTTTGTCCACACCACTTTCAGCCCCAGACAGCTTTAGTGGTTTCAGCTGTACCTGGGTAAAACATCACCAACCTGCGCTGAAACGGAGAGGAAATGCTGATCCAGAAATCCCCCTAATTCAAGCAGTTTAGAGGCACAGTTCTGGGCAAAGCACTTTGTATTTACACTTTACACATTAGGCAATTAAAAGAATAAACTAAGATCTCTTCAGGACCCTGCATGGTTTGGTTTTTTGGTTGGTTTTTTTGTTTGTTTGGTTTGTTGTTTGTTTGGGTTTTTTTAATTAAATCAATGCTAGCACTTAGTTACTAATAAGAAACTCCCAATAAAAGATCCTTGCAAGGAAAAAGTGATTTCAGCTTCATGCTCATAAAAAGATTATTTAAAAGCAGCTCCCTGTGTGTCTGCATGTTTCAACAGTCCTGAAGAACAATACTGTGACATGGTTCACCTCAAGCCCATGCAGAAAGTCTGCCTCATCCAACTAAAAGCAAATGAGGACATCTATCTAAACATGATGGATGCAGGAGTGCATCTTGGACTGCAGATTATGCCACACAAATCATCCTTTTGTATCTGTGGTCATGCTAAAATTTGGCGAGCATCTTTTTTTATACTTGCTCCCTGGCAGCTTTTGTACTTGCTGGGATGTGCTGCAGCAGCACAATGCACACTGTGCAGTGGGCTTACTGTATAAAATACCAGCAGAAGAGGGTGGCATAACGACTCGTTACGATTTAAATCTTATTACACAAGGCTTCTTTCCAGTCAGCATGCACAGCATAGAGCCACAGGGGTCCATTTCAGCCTGTTGTGAGAGGAGCGAGTCACACAACTCTCATTGTGGTTACCAGAAGACACACAGAACCTCCTGGCAGTGCACCTCGCCACTCACAGATTACGTTGGGCAGTGCCTACCCCAGCAAACCGCCACAGCGCAGCAGTGACATCTCCATCTCAACTGATGCATAGTGCTTGGGAGCAGCACTGCATGGTAGCGGTGCCCCGCTCCAGGCACAGCTTGCTCCTAACTGCCACAGGTGTGAGCAGAGCCTTTCAGGAGGCAGAACATAACCTATGCTAGTACAGAATCATAGTGCTAGAGAATCGCTAGGTCTGGAAAAGACCTTTGAGACCATCGAGTTCAGCAGTGACGCCACTACCGCGACCACTAACAGTGTCCCGCAGCGCCCTATCTACAGCTCTCGAGCACCTCCCGGGGTGGTGCCTCCGCCACCTCCCTGGACAGCAGGCTCCAGGGGTCGCTGCCCCTCGCCGAGGCTTCCTCTGGCTCCAGTCCTTTGTACCTGGTTTAGCAGTGCTGCGGGTGCTGGCTCCGCCTGCGCAGCCTGAGCCGCCAGAGCCGCCAGTCCTCAGGCTCTCCTTACCTTTGCTGGTACAGTAAGCTGCGAGCTCTTCCCTTCCTGGATTCTTATAAACATTGTCGTCCACATGAGAAGGGTTGTGACTGAGCCTGGCCACCCCCGTATTGAAGTTTATGATATATTTTAAATTTTTTATTCATCTTTTTAAAAATAAACTATGGTAGAAGCCTTCTGCTTGTGTGCTTAAATACTTCTGGGTTTAGTTGTTGGTTTTACTAATGGCTTGTTCCAGCTAATTAAAGGAAATCTCCGGGAAATCTCTCTTCTGATAAGTAGGTTGAACAAACAGCTTCAAGGAGAATGCATCCCTCGAGTCATAAATCTGTACTGGTAACTGCCAAGTCTGCTGGCAGAGTCTAGAGTGGTGTGCTTGGAACTTCAGTTCTGTCATATTATTTTAGATTCATGTGCTGTTGAAAAGAGAGATTTGCTATTAATTATCAGTGACTTTTGACAATATATTCTGTGAAACAGTTTTAGTTATGGACACGTGGTCCTCTAGATTGTAACCACTCATATTTCTTACTGGGAATACCTACATCAAGATGGAATTCTCAAAAAAGGTGCAGCCTATTTCCAGATTAACCAAAATGGCTCTCCTTTTAGTACTTCAGTGTGATTAAAGGATTTGGTTTATGAACGTGAACAACAAGATCTTTCCAATTTTTTTCCAGATCTGATCTTTCCAGTTTTGTCATTTTTCCTGCTTTTTTTCAGAAGATGGACCCCTTACCTCAGTTCTAATTCAGATGGCTCACATTGCCCACAGAATCATAAGCTATTGGCTTCATTTGGTTATTTTAATAAGAAGAGAATCTCCAATTATCAGAAAGACAGAGTTGCCTGTGTTGTGAAAGCAGAGTCTAACTCAAAGAGCCAGGCTCTATTAAAAACCAAAGCCACACAGAGCCTGCATTTGAATTAATTTCCAAGTGAATGCCAAAGGCTCTTGCCAAATCCTCAGAGCAGCAAGGTGCAGGTTAGCAGTGCAATGCTGATCCACAGAATGGCAGCAGAACCAGGAACTCGGCCTCATTGCTAGTATTTAGGAGAGCAGCAGTAAAGCACCCCTTATCCAAAGGGCTTGCAAAGGCACTTTCTATAAGAGTAGGATTTCCATGGTGTCTGTGCTGTGAGCTTGGCAGAGGTATTCAGCAGCTGCCATTGATTTAGGAGAAGGTGTGGCTGGAGTGAGGAGGATTGGTCTGAATCCTCCTTTGGCTGAGTTAGCTATTGAGGGATCTATTCATATCAAGATGAAGCACTGAGGAGTGACCTGCAACGAAAGGGAACAGCTCTCTGTTCTTGACAGTGTGTGTGAGAAACTCTGGCTTGCTTCTGGGCTGGATTTGTTCTCCCTCCATCAGCTTTCAGAAACAGTCCCTTTGCTAACATTACTGCTTCTTGGTTTTGGCAGACAGTTCCTTAGGGAACTGCAGAGTGGTGGTTTCCTCTGAGATGGTCTGGAAAGGGACAGGGGGGAAAGAGCTATTGACTTTCCATTGGAGCTGTAGTCTTGGGTGGGAGACAAGAGGTGCCTGGCAGCAGCCATGGCTTAGCTGTGCTTCCTGAGCCAGCCCTCCCTGTCCCCAGATGTCCTGGCATCTCCCTGCATCCTTCTGTGGTCAGTGTTGCTGTCTTTGCCTTTCCTCTTTGTATTGTGGTTCTCTTCCAGATGTTTCTGCAAATGATCTTTCTCAGAGACAGGACCACGAGCTAGGCAGACCCAGGAGAACTGTTCTTTCATATTCCTTGCTGAGGTCCCCCACCTGGACATCTCAGCTCTGCAATTGTGTGGGCCACACTTCAGTTTTGTGCAGCTTCCACCTTAGCATCTTCCTGCAGATTTTACAAGTGCAGAGCTGCTTTACTGACAGGCATCTGAAACATTTCTGCAAGGAGCATTTCTCTTTCCTTCACTTCGTATCCTTTCTTTGCTCCTTTTCACCCACTTGTGTCACTTCACAGACAACCTGACTGTCAGTGCCCTTATGGCCTTTCCTCCAGCTCGTCATTGCACATCAGCTGCTGAGACATCAAATGCCACTGCCGATTAGCTTCTGATCTCAGTGTGTTCAGCTGTTTACTGGGCTTAGGGACATTTGTTCTTTGCCTTGTGCTCTTCTTCACAGTCTAGAGGTCCTTTCTGCAAGGCCGTGTCAGGGTTTTCCCTGCAGTCTTTCTCAGGAGCACGGAGTGCCTTTTGCTTTCATGTGGCTCGCTCTCTCTTTATGGCTTCCACTGGCTGAGCAAGCACACTTTGAGGAGATTTTACCTCCTCCAAAAAGCCAAGCAGATGTATCTTTTGGTATTTCCCACTTTAAAAGACTTTGCTCCTACTAGCAAAGATGGGAGTGAGTGTGTGCAGAGCACACCTGCATTATCATCTGCACGTGTCAATGAGTGACTTACATCTGGTATGCAGCTTGAGACGTCTCTTTTGTTTTGGTTACCACAGTGATTAGCACAACAGATTCCCTGATCTGAACTAGGGCCCCTGTCTGTTACAATACGAAACAAACATGATAACATGATTCTCACTGATAAAGACATTCAAAAGCAAGATCAAGGAGTTACAGTTTAAGTCTGTTTCATAATAATTTAAAATAAATATGCAATTGATGTTGTAATCTAGAATGTTACCTTCTCAAACAGGTTATTTGGACCTGTCAGCTTCAGCTCCTCCTCTTCTCCTCTTCTCTTTTTCATAAGGGAATAAACAGAAAATAAAGTTATTAAAGAATGAGCATGGAGGTCAGTGACTCTAAGTAGCTTAAGATCTCAAGATCTTTATCATTTAGTTTATGTTTTCTCAATTTCTTTAGTATTTTAAGTACTTCAATGTTAATAAGCCTGCATATATGAACTTCACTCACTGTGGTTTGATTCATTTGGTAAAACAGCAATTAATTGTTAGTGGGATTTTAGTCCCAGAGGCCAAATCAATCTGGAGTAAAATTCCCTCAGCAATGAAAAATGTGATTGTTGGGTTTGCATTTCTGAGTTAGGGAAAAAAATAGACAAATGATCCCTTTGAAACTGTTACTCATGAGAAGGAAGGTTAGATAGCTTCATTTGTATGAATTCTTCTGAAGTGGACAATAAAAATCACTGTCATTCTCTTTCTGATTAAGCCTGCCTGCTGCAGCAATTGCAGTAAGCCCACTTTCCCCTAAGCCCCTAATTCCTTTATATTGCATTTCCATTTTTGCCTCGTAGCATATTGATTTCACCCTGACACTGTGCTGAGTTTGACACCCTTAACAGACAAAATGACTGTTTGCTTTCCATGAATCCTGCCAGTTGTGTTTCTTTTCTTCTCTGAGCTGTAATCCATAGCCCACAATAGGCTGCTGCTCAGTAGGATGACGAGGGGCTAGTTCAGCCTAAGGAAGGTAACTGCCAGTCTGTTGTCACTGCTGCCTCTCCAGTAGGTGTTCTTTACACCCTCTGACTTCCCGGTAAGTGGAGCAGTGCATTGCATTCACCCGGACGCTGCTCAGCAATTATCTCATCACAGCATTCAGTGCTGGCTGCTGTCCCTGCTCCGTACTCTGCAGCTCCAATTTGCCACTCACCCTCTGTGGTGCTGACTCTCACTCTGAACTGCACATCAGACCCCTTTGGCCCTCCCCTCCCTTGGATATTGCACACAACCCTGGGCTGCCATTACAATGTCCTTCATTGAACCCTTTTATTCTTATAACCTCCTTCTTGATGGTCTAAGGTAGTTGCAGGTCTCTGCTCTGTGACCTTGAAATACAGCACCAGCTCCATTTCACACAGTTAACAAGGGAACACGCTCCATAATATTTCTTACAAATGCATCCGCCACTGGAGCCCCTTCAGCTCCCACCTCTCCGATGGGGCTTTCTGCTCCTTAACTTACCCCTTCCCTGTCAAAAGCTGTTGTGGTATTTTTACCAGGAGAGGTTAGCTTTGACCACATCCATTTTTCATTAAGAGGTCAAGTGAGATATTAGACCGCAGCCACTCTCACCTTTTCTGCTCTTGTGTAGAAAGGAAAAAGGCTTTCGGACAGGATAGAAAGTACTTCCACACCACAGAGAAATATGCTCCCCCAGCAAGAATTTCAAGCAGAACAACATGCAATTAACTCATTAGTCTTAATAATAAGATAACTCATCAGAACTGTGGCCTGTCTCCACCCTCAGCTTAGCATTTAGCCCATGATCCCAGCTAACCAAATTTGGGGCTCCTTTAAACTGAAATGAATTACATAAAGATTAGCCCAAAGTGGATTAGAAGGGATTGGCTTCTTTAATGTGGTTACAAAGAGGAAAGAAACACCTGTTAACAGGACACATTTTGCTCAAATTCCTTCTGACCGTGATGGTCGTGAGCAGCTCCGTTCGGGGAAAAAGACCTTGTTCACCTCTGCACCCACAACTGGGCACCTCTTTCATTTACCCTCCAGTGTAGAGCCACTGGATTATGGAACATGGGAATGGTGGAGGAAGAAGCATCCTGACAGGGAAAAAGGGCCAGGCTGAGCTGAGCTGCTCCTGTGATGGCTAGGCAGGAGGGAAGCACGGTGGCATTGTTAACCAGCACTCAGATGAGTGATGGCTGAGGAGAGCTGTTCGGGCCTTTTAATCTGTTCTTTGGTCACCTGTGAAATAAAGAAGGCAAAGCTGTTCCTTTCCTCTCTGAAAAAGGCACTTGCTGGCTGCTCTGGATCACGCATAGTGACTTATTCTGGAAACTGGCTCAGCAATATCACCTGCTGCAGTTCACTCGGCTCAGCAGAAAGGCCTGAGCGTGGCAGAGCCTGGGACCCAGCCCAGCAGTACTTCACTAACAGCCACAGCAAGTGGAGAGTGTCCTGCACTGGGGTGGGTATGACAGGTGAAGGGAGCCATAGCACCTGCCCAAAGGAACTAGTGAGAAAGAACTGAGTTGTTTGTGTATCAACGTAGATGGCCTTTAAAACGATGCAGAGGAACTGTAACAGATGAAGCAAGTCATGGACACTGGTGTCATAAGAAACATGGAAAAGTGGTGTCTGGAGTCCATCTATCAAAGTCCTTGCACTCTCCCGAACAGGTAGTGCTGTTACAGAAAGCATGTTACAGACGGACTGAGGCACAAAAATCTGTCCATCTGGGTCAAAATCACCCTTGAACAGAATGATAAGAAGCCTCTGAGAGATCGTGAGCTCTCTCTCTGTCTAGGCCAGAAGGTTGCTTTAACTCATGATCAGTATCTTCATGGTATTTATTACAGGGAGGAGCAAAACCCACCCGTGGCTGCTTAGTTTTTCTTTCAGGTGTGGCCCATATGTGCCTTGCTGTGAAACTTACATGATTCTTCAACAAGAAGTCACCAAACCCACAGGTAGGAAGTTATAGGTTTGGTAACAAGTGAGGACATGAAAGGAAGGATAAACTGGACCCCTTCTGTTGATGAAGGTGTCCCAAGTTTGCTCAGTTTCAATGCAATTAACAGAGAGAGGGACTCTGACAGACATCTCCACTTCCAAAAGGCAACAGAAGATGAAAAGGAAATGTTTTGGTGTGTTGCTGGTCTGTCTTCCTGCTTTCACAAGTTTAGCTCCTCAGCTTCTTGAAACAAAGCATTTGGCACCTGCAAAGCACAGTGCCCCCTGTAAGAGAGACCATTTGTCCCGGAGCTTGCACTGCTGCCATTCCATGGTAACAGAGCTTTGACCTCTCCTGCTGTGTGCATAGGCACAAGCATCCAGTCCTGTATCTGGAAATTATTCCTATTGCACCACCGATTTCTGGATGCTAAACCCAAACCCTGAAGTAGCTTCAAACCCATCAAGCTACCAATAGCAGCATTTGGTACAGGGCAGAAATCTGTATTTTGACATCCTGCAGACAGCATTGAGTTTTCTGTTGTCTTATGAAATTGTATCAGACTTGTCTTGCATAGAGTACTATCAGGCTTGATAAATGCTTGGCTTCAGCTATGCTCTGCCATTCATTTTCACACTGTCAGACTTAATCCATAACTGCTGTTTGCTGGCAGCAAGCAGGAGATGAGTGTGCATCTTGACTTAGCTGGTAGCTGGCTACTGGCGGCCAAGAGCTACAATAATTTATTATTATTCAGACTGCATCTTGACATAATTTATTTTCATTTTTTGTAATTTGTTCTCTAAGGATAAACAATTTATAATCACATTATTTAATTATCTTTTCTTTTGTGTCAGTTTGCTTAATCTCATTGACCAGAAAGTCTGGATTTTCATAGAAAAAAAACCCACCCCAAACCAACTATAGTGTTTGAAAAGCACAGAGAGGACAGAAATGCAAGCCTCAGATTCCTGCAGTTAGTATAAAACTCTGAATGCATCTCTCCCCCAGGCTGAGCACAGTGCAGCTGTTACTGCTCTACTGCAGCAGTGGGAATGCTTTCTGGTTTTCACTGGGTTCCACTTCAGCACAGTCTCTGGTTGGTGCCTTCTCCGTGTCAGAGCCGAGGACAGGCACGAGAAAGCAGTTTCATTTTCTCCTGAGAGAGGGCATTTTCCTGTGTCTAAGGGTTTATGTGGAAATAAAATCTGGGACTCTAAAACGGCCTAAAAACAACACCCAGATTGCCTCAAGTGAGCCCTGCCAGAGGTGCAAAGAACCCAGCAGCAGCTGCATGCTCTCTCCTGGCATTTGGGCTTGTCACTGCACCTCTGTGCTCTCGTGGCACAGCAGCGTGCCAGGCGCACACTTGGAACTGTGTGCTGCACGAAGGAGTCAGGATGATGCAGGAGGAGAATCTTGCCTCTGATGGGTAGTGTGGGTAAGCAACACAAGCTCTTCACATTTCAGGACTTTCTTTGTGCTCTTTGTGCCATCCGACTGAACGGGACTAAGTTGTCTGGCTAGGTGACAGAGAGGACTCTGCAAACAGGTCCTGCCCAGAGAGTACGAAAGGCATGTCCTGAGAACAGACAGTTCTTGAATCTTTCATGGGGAGGAAAACAGAAGAAACAGAAATAGGCAAAATTTGTCAGTTTCCTTCCAAATCGTTTATGCCCGTGAATTGGTCTGCTTGGAACCCTGGCAGTGACTGCCAGTGCTGAATGCAGCACAAGTGTGGTCTTAGCAAATCATGCTAAGTACTAAGCAGTATTAGGACTCCAGGCACAAGTTTGGACATAGGAAGTTCCATCTAGCCATGTGGAGAAACTTCTTTACTGCGAGGCTGGTCGAGCAGTGGACCAGGCTGCCTGAGAGTTGGTGGAGTCTCTGTCTCCTGGAATCACTCAGGACCTGTGTGGACACCGTCCAGTGCAACATGCTGTGGCAGGCAGGTGGACTGGAAGATCTCCGGAGGTCCTTTCCAGCCCCTACCATTCTGTGATTGTGTGTCCACAAGCAGCAGGCTGTTAGAAGATGGTAGGATGAGTGTCACCAAGGCACAGTACCACTGCTGGTCTGTAAGAGGCTCCTGCCACAGCCTGTCTCTCCCCTCTGAACACCAGCATTCCGCAGATCATTTTGTGTGAACACTTCTATTTCAGAACCTCTGGATTAGGACTAGGTAATAAAATCTGCCTCCATGATCTCACCTGGCAAGCAGACTTGACGCTTGAAAGCAATTATTTTTGGAAGCAGCATTTATATTTCTGTCAAGTATGCACTCACAGCTGTCACCCCAGCTTGGTTTTGTTTGGAAGCCTGACAGCTTTTGTGGGCCTGTTGGTTCAAAGGGACCCTTGCAAGTTGGCAAAGGAACTGTTTTTCGTAGTGAGCTTTGCATAGAGTGGGCTAGCAGAGCACTTGGTCACCTGTGACACCTCTATCCACTCCTTTTAGGTAACAGAAAATTGTTGTATTAACATTTTATCTTATTCTTGCCTTTACCTTGCCTTGCTGCAGGAATGCTCTGTGCAGGGGAACTATGCCACTGAGGCTGCATCATCATTTCCCAGCTGCTGTAGGGCAGGGGGAGGAACATTCTCAGTAGCAGGCAGTGGTTTTCCCTGTTTGGTCAGCACCTCTTTGTTACAAAGACATACTAAAAGTGAAAACGAAACAAAGTGTTCCTGAGTGCTCCTATTCATCATTCGCAGCCATCTGCATTGCAAAGATGCCACTGTTACCAGGAACAATTTCCTCTATCCCTTGGGCTTTTGGGAAAAATCTCAGTTGTTGCCTTTATTTGGGATGTGTGTGGGGTGAACCACCATTTCACAGAACCACAAAATGTTAGGGGCTGGAAAGGACCTTGAAAGATCGAGTCCAATCCACCTGTCAGAGCAGGACCACCTATACCAGATCACACTGGAATGCCATATCTGCCCCCTTTACACCCTACCCACCCCATTATGCCCCCCCAAACCCAGAGCACCTGGGCCCTGTTGGAGTCTCCTCCCACCCCAGGTGT
>VWYK01072690.1:57548-73855 GCA_013399775.1 Semnornis frantzii | reverse complement strand
ATGGTGCACACTGGGTGAATGGTGAAGGGGATCAAAGGCCGGGGGGCCTGGTGGCCCCCCGGTTAGGTAGGATAGAAGCTTGATAGTCACTCTGACATAGAATTGTCAGGGCTCGAAGGGACCTCGAGGATCATCTAGTTCCTAGCCCCCTGCCGTGGAGGCAGCATCTGCTGATGCTTTTGCAATCTAAACTAACCAAGCACAGCAGGTGGTGCCCACGGCCCCTCCGCACAGCTTCCTTCCCACCAGCACACTGCTGGCAGCTTCTCTCACAGTCTATGGTACAAGTGCTGCTTTACCTGCTCTAAACCATCAGTTCTGTGTTTTGCACTGGTTTCCACAGGTCACTGGTGTGTGCCTAACGGTGTGAATGCAACAACACCTTGCTATCTGCATCTGGTGCTACTGGTGCTGGCGATCACTTGGTCACCACAAAGCCACTTGAAACAAATCCCTTCTCCCGGAGCAAGGCCTGGTAGCAGAAGACGTTGCACCCTTGTACTTTTGCAGTCTTTGTTTTCCTTTGTAGGGGGATCTAGCACCAGCAAAGCCGTTGCCTGGGTCAGCCTGCAGCAAACGTCCTGTGCATTCCTTACCTTCACCAAGGTATTCAACCCTGTTGATTTGCAAGCAATTCTGATCTGCTCCAATTACCCTGTCTCTAACTAGCTGATAGGCTGCTAAGCACCCCCCTAGGCAGAACAGTAGTCGTGACCCCAAGAAATGGTCCATTTAGGCAGGCAGAAGAGATGGAAACAAAATGTAAGGGGTTCTGTTGTATGTCAAGGGTTTCAACTCATAAAATATAAATTCTTTACTCTCCTCACGTTTACTTTCCCATCAGCATAGTTACAGAAGAACGATTCTGAAACTGAACCAATTGATAACCACTGTTGCAAACCCACGTAAAAAGTTGGTGCTGCACTGGAGAAATGGAGCAGAGGATAAAGAGCAGCAGCACTAAGCTGCAAGCACTGTGAAGATTATTCCCTGCATGTACTCATTTATTAAGGTAGAATGGTGAAAGGAGTCCAAAACTAAGTATTTGCATTCATTATCAAGAAAAAGGAGGGGGAAAGAACTTTCTCTTCACTTCTTTCGATTTCAGGAGAGTTTAGGTTCAGTTGCCTGGTAAGTGTTCTGTCTCTGTCATTTTGATAAGATGCATTGTAGTATTCTCACTTAAAGAGATTGGAACCATAAAGGACCAAAAAGAGGGTCGTGTTCTGAGGTCATCAGGGTGGTTTAAGAGTTCTTTCACTGTCTGTCTAAAAGCACCCTATTACCCCTCTTCATCCTCTGTAAACAGGAGAACTGCCTCTCCTGCAAAACAGCATTAGTGGTCTCTGCAAGTTTATTTTTTTCCCCCAGGTTCTATTATGCTCTGCTAAACTACTGCACACCATTCCCCAGGACATTCTTCTGTAGCATCAGGCTGCCTTCAGCTTGGCTGTGAACACAGGCGACAGCTGCTGCTTCCATAGCACCAGGCCAAGTGCTGTGCCGCCGACAACAGCAGAGAAGTTTCCTGGAAGTAGCCATCCTTGGCTTCGGTGTGGCACGATCAGAAACATCACCCTACAGGAAGAAGTTTTTCCTCACAGCTCCCTGCTTGCCCACAAAGGCGTTCCAATCACTGTCAGCACTGACAGTCGAAAGTAGCTTCCAGAGCCCAAGAGAATTTGTTAGATGAACAGGAGACCAGACCAGGGCCCACGGGCACCTCAGCACTGTTGTGTATAGATCTCTGCAGCAGCACTCAAAAGGTACAGTGCGTGGTGAAGGCCAACACAAAGTCCTCAGAACTTTTGCTCATGAATATATTTAATTTGCTACTGCAAATTGTTTTGATTACATTTGACAAATGCATAGCTGCCTCTCCCTTTGCAATTAAAGACTTCTAATAATACAGCCAAACCTTCTTAATAGTTGCTCATTCTAGCAGAAAGCAAGCCTTGCAGTGTTTGAGCAGTGCCCAGCCCTCTCGCAGCATCCAGTTCTGTTCCTCTGCCCTTTGCAAGAGCAGAATCCTTAATCGACTTCCCCTTTGGTGGCAGGGGAAGAGTGAGAATGAGTGAAATCTGCATAGCACATTCTGTGGCTGGGACCAGCCTCAGGTCTGTAATTAGCTTGGGCTCTGCTGCTTGGCTCTGGAGAAACAGTAAACGTTCATGGGTCTTTTTTGCCTAAGATTGCCCTGCAGAGTTACATATAATAGTAAAGCACGGTTAGAGCCAGGCCCAGCAGCTGAGTATTTGCCAAAAAACGGACTTTTTTTTGTTTTCTTTTTTTTTTTCTTTTCTTTTTTTTGGTTGCTAAAAACATTCCAGTTAGGAGAAAAATAAGTAGAAATCTTCAGCACCTCCGCAGTCGTTATTTTAATTGCAGATGATTAAGACAGTAGACCAGCCCTGGAATGCCCGTGTACATTCTATCCTTGTAAAGACTCAGAACCTCCAGCAATGGTCTCAGGTGCTTGAAGACCGGAGCTAGCATTGCTGTCCCCTTAGAGCCCTGCTGCAGCGTGGTCTGGGGAACGAGCAGCGAGCCCCTGAGGACAGCTTGCTGAGCCCTCGGGAAAGCAGCGGGGAGGTCTCTTCAAAACGAGCTTCATTTTCATTCGAAAGAGAGATGCGTTTGGGCAGGCCGACGAAGAAATGAGCCGATTTGAATGTACCGAAGTTCGTTGCTTTGCTACAGTGCTTTTTAAATGGTGTCTAAACAGTTGGTCACAGATTTATTTATGTTTCCGTGTAAAGAAAGAAAATATTATCATTTTCTATATGGGAAACAGTTCCCCTAATTATTTGGCTCCTTCTTCTACTACATAAACACAGCAATTTGTACCCCTCTCCATCAACTGGCTGCAATTAGCAGCTACATTGCAATAAGCAGATTATGTTAATTAAAACCTCCAAACTGTGTAAACAATGGGAAAGCTGACTAGCCATTTTCTATTTTTGCCAACTGGGAGGAATACAAGAGAAATTAGTACCAAGCTTAATTTTGCCATTTGGAGTTCAAGTTATTTGTAACAAATAACAGCCTTCTAAAAGTGTTTTTAAACAATTAACTGTATTTCTCTACACTAATTGAACCACATCCCACACGAGAAGTTGTACATCTGTATGAACTGGGGGATGAAAAAAACCCAACCATGTTTCAACGTCCAAAATAATGTAGAAAGGTGCTAAGAGCACAGATTTGCACACATCACCACCAAACAGGGGTGTTAAACATGAGCTGCCTGAGTCACACTCTGAAAAAACTCAGGGCAAAAGTACAGCTTAGTTCTGCTGCTGTGGCAAATTCCCCAGCAAGCTTTGTACGGACTTGGGCAGTGGATGTGAATAACTGGTGAAGGTCTACGGTGCTGCCCCTGGTTCACAGAAGTTTTGGTGTTCTTTGCCTGCAGTGATCCCAAGGCTGCCTCTCTGCCCTCTTGGTATAGCACACAGTGAGGCTGTCCCCACCAAATGCACTTCATGGACAGAGAGGTCATGCACATGTACAAGATTTGCTGCCTGTAGCCAGGGCCAGGCTTTGAGGAAAGAGGATGAAGGACCACAGCCCTTTTCTGTCCAAGTACATGGAGAGAGCACAGCTCCTTCCCCAGGCTTGCACTACTGCACGCTGCTGACTGCAAACGGGAGGAGGAGGGCATGAGGGGAGGGCTGGTGGCTTCAGCCCAGGTGTTGGACTGGTCTGTGGGGTTTCAGTGGCTATGTAGGAAAAGAAAGCGATACAGGAATATGTAATGGGACATGAAGGCCTGGGAGTGGTTAGTATGAAAATGCTGTCTCAGTGTGTTGTGCCAGCAGCACCCTTGATCCAAGCTCCTTTAGAAAATGGGAGGATTCTCAGAAGATGTCAAAGCTGCTGCTGGCTGTGTTCTTCACAGACCCTCATGAGGCCACATGATGCTAAGTGTAGTGGGAGAGACGAGGAGCCTGGGAAGCTTGAAGAGGACAGAGCTGTAGAAGGGCTGACCACATGGTTGATTTTGCACCTTTCAGTCATTTACAAGAGTGGGGACACTGCAGTGGTTCATGTATATCGTGCTAGAACAGTATTTCCTCTCTTAAGGGCAACACTGATTTCCCATCTCCTGCTGCCCTGTGGAGCTCTCGGTGGGGGCAGGAGGGCTACTCCAAAGGAAAATGCAGCTGATTGTTTCACTTCTCCTATTTTCACTGTTTTTCTTTTGGAGACCCGAACTTTAAATAAGCTGCTGTACAAGCTTCTTGGGGTCAAAATAGAGGAAATCACATCCACCACAGAGACAGGCACAGCAGAGGCCCCAGATATGACCATTATGTTCAGCTCAGCAGTCTTTCTCCTGTTGGTAGGTTTTTGATACAAGCTTAGCATCAAGCCAGGCTGTCAAAACCAATGAAATCTATTTCTGTGACATTGAAAGAGCCCTTGATGAAAGTCAATCAGTTCAGGGAATGTTTTCTTTAGAGTACTTGGAATCAAGACAGGTGAGGAGTTCAGTTCTAACAGAATTGTTGCTTTTTTGGTTTCTGAGAGGTGAGGAATATGTGCTAAGCAAAACCATTTATTCTGCTTGCTCTACATACAGTGCTGGATGATGGCAGCTGCATTTCAGCCCAACCTTTTGCTGAGGGTTCTGGTTCCTAACAGAATTAATCCTTTTCCCAGATCTTTTATTCTGAAATTATTGGAGGAGTTTATCTCTTGATGGGGCTCTGTTTCTGGGAAACAGAGAGCAGCCCTCAGGCTCAGGAGTGAAAAGAGGTTTTAGCTTTTGTATTACAGAAGGAAGAACACCAGAGGGGATAGGAGTGATAAATGGGAGGAACAGTAGCTTGGGAAATGCCACTGGTACAGAATAATTTTGCTATATATGAGCTTCCGCAAGGTTTTCTGGACAAATGTGTGTTCATTGCAGTAAGCTACTGCTGTAACGAAGTGCTGGCGCTATTGCAGAAGGCTTTTGCCTGCACATAAAGTTTTTTTGACACTTTCTAGGTATTCAGGACTTACAGGATATGCATATATAGCCAGCAAGACCGCTCAACAACCTTATCTAGTGCAGAAGCACTTTTAACCACAATTCAAAGTTTACTTGCTTATAAATACTTTCATGGGCAGGGCAGAAGATAAATACCCCAGCTATAAATACGTGCTGGGTGGTGTTATGAGCCATTAATTGTTCTTTTGGATTTCCTCAGCCTGGAAGCTAACTGTAGCTGCTCAGAGATGCTGCCTTTACAAAAATGCCCACTGGTAGCCCTCAGTCCATCCTCTGCTCAAGCTGTAGTGAAAGGAATTACTATCTTTTCCCCAGCCAGTTACTATAATGGTATGAAAAAATGACTTCAGTATTGAACTTGTCAATACAACCAAGTTCAGGTGAGCTAAAAGTAAATCAAACAATCTTTTAATCCAAGGAAAACATTTTAAGGCTGTTCTTTTTTATTGTCCCAAGCTCACTTGTGAGCCCTTAGTTTATGACGAGGCAGGGATTCATGCGCTCACTGGCAGACGTCTGGGGAAAGAGTACAGCAGTGGTTATCCACTTCTGCAGCACCAACTCAGTTTTGTGGTTTGCTAACTCAAAAGCAGCCTTACTTTTTTTTTTTAAACTCTACTGATAGTTACTTAATTTTTCAATAAAACAAACCTAGCAGCAATTTTCTCATCCAATATAAATCAAAGCAATACATCACTTAGCTCTGCCACTTTCCTTTGCTCCCTTTACAGCTGGTGTTGCTCAGTTTTACCCATCTAATATATATATTCCATTTTCTGTTCAATCCAAATGGTGCCTTTTAGTGTTCTTCTAGCTCTGATCTCTGAACTGAAGCCAGAATTCCATTCAGAGCCTCCAACTCTACACTTCAAAATGGAACCTAAGCTAGCAACAGCTACAGCTGCTAAATCAACACACTGTGTGGGGAGAGCACTGGTGAAGGCATGCAGGCTACTTAGGAGGTGTCAACGCTGGCACCACTGGATCTACAGCAGCCCAAGGAATTATTGTGTTAACCAAGAGCCACCAACAAAAGCATCAGGAAACTTGCTGTTAGCAAATTGGAGCCTAGAAGAATGAGTTGGAAGCTATCCCTGAAAAGATTTTACACTTCCGGTAATTTTACTGATATTTTCCTCTAGAATTCTTATTCTGATTTTTTTTTTTTAATAAGTAAATTAATGAAATGTGTTCCAGCTTGGAGAGAGTTAAATCAGGTTGTTCAAAGATTTAACTGGTGTTATAAGGCTACAGTTGTGTTGCAAGCTGACTGAAGATCTCTTCTGGACACCGCTCACGTTTTTTTGACAACATCACCTTTGAATAATGACTTTTTTTGCCCTGTGAAAAAACAAGCCATAATTTGCTTAATAAAATTCTAGAGAGAGGATGCTGTGGAAGCTCCTCCCCTCCATGGACTGGATTCAGTTGCTTGGTTTCAGCCCTTGCACAGCTGTAGCTTGCTACTCCATTGCTTATCCCAGTGCACAGATTATCTTTCATTATTCTAAACTCTGCTGTGGATGGATTCCAGTGCCACTAAAGCTACAAATCTCCTTGCTGCTAACTATGCTGCCAGTTTCAAGATGAAGCTACCCCAAAGGTTGCAGAGTATTTTTAAAAAGTCACAGCCTCTTTATGCTGTCATTTACTCCAGTGCTCAGCCCTGTTGCAACGCTGGGTTGGGCTGCAGCCACAGCAGCATGCTCAAGACCCTGCCACCAAGTCCAGCACTCAAGGTCCCCATTTTGCTCATCCTCAGTAAGAGTTTGGTTTCAGAGAATCACAGAATCACTGAGTAGTGTGCTGGTTTGAGCTAATTGGAATATTTTTAATAGAGAAAATTGTATTATAGGCCATGAAGGAAAACAATGCTGATGTCTACTTCACTCATAGGCTTGCTGAGATGTTTACAAAAAGATAAGAGTCTCTCAAACTGAAAGTCTGGGTCACGAGGCACTTGCTACTTGGGTCTTGGGCTAGCAGCTCTGGCTTCTCCTCTCTGTTGAATAACTTCACTAACCACTTTCCTTCTAATCCCCCCCTTCGGCTGATTCTCCAAAACCTTGGGGTAAGGTGTAGGGGTGGGGAGAAGGTGGAAGGGTGGTTGGGAGCCCCTCCTGGGGTCTCTGATTTCTGGGAGGGGTGTTGTGTTTCTGTATTACCTTAATCTTGTATGTTTCTGTAAATATTCCTGTATATACTGTATATATTTGCTTGTATATTGTGCTGAGCTGTAAATATAGCTTCATCTCTTAACTTCCAGCTCTGGCTGAGTTTTAGTCTGGGTCATTTTACAAGTGTGGGGGGGTGGGGAACTCCCAAACCATCACAGGTAGGAGTTGGAAAGGACCTTCAGAGATCATCTAGTCCAGCTTCCCCTGCTAGAGCAGGATCACCCAGAGAAAAACATCCAGGTAGGTTTGGAATGTCTCCAGAGACAAAGACCCCACAACCTCTCTAGACAGACTCTTGCAGTGCTCTGCCACCTTCAAAGTGAAGATTTTTTTCCTGATGTTTACATGGAACCTCGTGAGTACCAGTTTGTGCCCACTGTCCCTTTTCCTGTCACTGAACACCACTGAGGAGAGTCTGGCCCCATCCTCCTGACACTTGCCTTTTAGGCACTGACAGGCACTGGTGAGATCCCCTCTCAGTCTCCTCCAGGCTGAACAACCCCAACTCTCTTGGTCTTTCCTTATCATGTAGAAGTTCCAGTCCCCTAACCATCCTAGTGGCTCTCTGCTGGATCCTCTCCAGTAGCTCCTTGTCCTTCTGGAACTGGGGAGCCCAGAACAGTATTCCAGATGAGATCTCACCAGGGCAGAGTAGAGAGAACCTCCCTCAACCTCTCAACAGAAGTCTTTTCATCTCTAGTGGCTGGTTCTCAGAATAAGATTGTTACTGTTAGCAATACCGGTATTTATTTGTATTATTGCTGGAATTTTGCAGTCTGACCACTTTCTTACCAGAGAATGGGGTGGTCCAGATAACCAGGTGGACACAAACAAGAAAATGTGAGACAAAACAACTACAGACCTCAGAAAATACTGAAGTAGGGGAGAGTAGAGAACTTGTTTTAAATAACAAAGCTGCTGCTCTCAGCTGCGGTTTGGGACATACACTCACAACATGTTGGTCTCAAACTGCCCAGCTCTTCTGAGACCAAAGGTGTTTCTCAGCAGGTGCCCTCTAACCTCGCCTCAAAAATGCTCAGGTGCTTCCTCTGATTTTGTTTCACCATAGGTCATGATTTTAGTTCGTCTTTTCAGGTCCAAAGCATCTCTGTATGAAGCCAAATGCTGGACCATGGGAATACTGCAATCAGTTCACCCAGTGGAGGTGCTGGGGGGTTGGGGTTTACTTATTAAAACTCCAACACATGGAACTACATTAAAGCTTAAAAGATAATTTCTCAGGGAGGCACACAGAAGTTAGAGATGACAGAGTGCTGTCCATATGCTGAAGTCTCTCCAAGTGTGAGTTGTGCTGAGTTATCACATACTGCCTCTAGTCTTGGTCTCATGCCTCAGTGCCCTGAGTGCAAGCCCTGTTCAGTATAGTCAGCTCTTCTTGCTGCCCAACCTGCTGGGAAGTCCTCAAAGGAATGTCACACCAGGAATTCCTCAGGGATTGTAAGGGTTTCCCACTGGTGAGGAGGACTCTGTTATTGCTGAAGATCTGAGGAGAACATGGGTGGGCAGAGAATCACACAACCATTGCTGTTTTACTCCCAGTACCATTCTCTGCCCCACCAGGGGCTATAACCAATGCAGAGAGCTGTGCATAGCTCACCTTCAGCATGACAGTCCTGAGTGACCAGAATGTTGAGCTGACAAGGACATAAACTCTGGCAAGGGAAGAGTGTTATTGATTTGTATGCAGCTGCAGTGCAGAGATCAGGGGAAATTCAAGGCTGTTCCCTGTTGTTAAATTCCTCTCAGATTATGAGAAAAAAAAGTAATTGCTTTCACTGAGGTGCACCAAAGAAACACTATTTTAGTCTTTGGAATGTAAAATGGATCAGCTCCTTAGTGTAGTTTACCTCTTAAAGTGATGGATGGTTTGATCCATTATGTAAAGAACAATTATACCTGGGAACAAATGAAACGCAAACTTCCTGTTGGTAAACCTGAACCTGCAATGTTCCTTTACTGTGAGCACTGAAAAATAAATAAGGTCAAGATCGTGACTCAAGAAGATGCCTGGGAAAGAAGTATGGTTGTTTAAAATGCTCTTTTCCCTGTTAATACAGATGACCCAGAAGTGATTCACCTCCAGAGCAAGCATTTCTCTTTTTAATTTTAGTAATTTCCAGGCTACCTCCAAGGTTCTTTGCAGCCCCAGGAAGGTCTGGGTGGGCTGATGCTCACTTCTGCTCCGCTGTACACCACTCGCTTTAGCATTGACACTTAAGAACAAAACACACTCTAAGAAGTAGCTAAAAAATAATTAATTCCACTCGATTTTCAGTCCTAGGCCTGTTAAAAATCACCTTGTCTGCTTGATACAAATAAGTCTGGTTTAGCCTTTCCCTTCCCCCCGGCTGGGTTCGTTTTTTCTGTGTTTGCTCAGCCCTTCTTTCTGCCTGACGTCCTGTGCCGGTGACTGACAGCAGTCCTTTGTGAGCAACCATTTAAGCAGTGATCTGCAGACTAGTTAGGGAGCCACTGTGTCAAGAAGAGAAATGAACAATAAATTAGAATAAAATGGAACTGCGTTTGAAACTTGGCTGGAGGATTTTGTGTTTGTGAAGACAAAGGACATTTGACAATCTGAGTCATCTTGCAGCTTTGCCTGCAGCAACTGTCAAATTAGTTCTTAATGCTACAGGGAAAGGGATTGAGTCACAGCGTTGCTTAAAGTTAAGAGGCTCATCAGTAAGTGGCTGGCAACGTTAGCAATTATAAGCTACACATTAATGTGGCGACAACACTCTGAGTATTGTGCTTACAACAGAAAGTCAAGAGGTGAACACAGTCTTGCTTTCAGGTTCCGGTTTTCCCAGGAGCTATGGCTTTACACTGGGGAAGGTAGAGGGAGGAGGAGTAAATCACTTCCAGATTTTCTAGACTAGGGGCCTTCAGTGCTACACAACAAGAAAGTGAGACCCTAAATCTGTGTTTAGGAAAGTGGAAGAGGCAGGAGAGGGAGGGCAGTGCTTACCTGTGTGTAAATGCCAGCTTTACACGAGCGTCTGCCACCCCTAAGCTATACCCAGCAGGATCCTCAGGGCTGCTACATCCTCTCGTACACCTCTGACCCCATCCCTCCTCTGCAGCAGCTGTGACCAGACGGCGCAGTGACTGCCCTGCCAACAGGCGGCTCAGAGAGCCAGTGTAGGTCCGTGTCTGTTAATTCCGAGGCATCTCAGAGGCTGACGTTGCCATTCCCATTTCCTCATGGACACCAGAAACTCAGAGCCTTACACCACCTGGGTGCCAGAGACACTGAAGCTGTGAAGTGCAGTTCCTCTGGTGGATTTGGGTCAGATGGTGGTAGAAAGGGTCACTCAGAATCCTGGGATTTGAACTATTTTTAGGAGTGTGCTTATTTTCAGCCCAGCGCTGACTTTCAGGATCATTTCATGAGTCATTTTGATGACATTTTAAAAAGGGTGCTCGTGTTTCCTTTTTAAGAGTGAAGAGGAGGCTGAACTCTGCCTTAGGAAGATCAGCATAATTGCATCTCTTTCAGGAGCTCTCTAGCTCAATGTGGTGTTGTATGGTATTATCAAGGATCTATTGTACCAGGCTCCGTGCCACTTTTCAAAGACACAACTGCACAATTCTACAATTTTCTGGTATGAAAGGGGTCAGAGGGGAACAGAATTAGATATGTTGTGGGAATGGCCTGAGATAGAATTGCATTGACAAATGATAAAGCCACGATGGGATGTCTTCTCTCACAAGCTGCACAGGTCTCTCACACAGTGGGTACTGCCCTTTGAAGTGCTCACACTGTAATGAAGTCCTGCAGCACTGACAAAAGAGGGCTGATGAGTACATTGGCCACCCGAAGAGTCTCTTATGAGTGATGCCAGAGGAAGAAATTTCTTCAGCTCTGCAAACACTGCACTGATGAAACTTCAAGTGGGACTGGTTGACTAGAATTCATTAAAGGAAAAGGAACCAGAGAAAGGGGAAAGCTCACGAACAAGCAAAGAAACGAGCTAATATGAAGGAGTGCCTCGATCCGTGTTTGTAAAGCAGCCCTGTTTCACATGTGCCCTAGCTCCCCCACGGAGCAGAGGCATCTTCCCACTTAGCAAATCCTTTCCCTGGCACACAGAACTGGGATCACAGGACCTCTCATGCCTCCCACTCCTAATGAGACAGTGCACTCTTTACAGCTGCTCACATTTGAAATTGGCCAATCCAGATTTGTTGGAAACTCATTTGGGCTTTATGAGAATTCATGAGTGTGGTGCTTTAACCCCAGCCAGCAACCGAGCCCCACCCAGCTGCTAGCACAGACTGCTGAGAGCACTGAAAAGAGCTCTGAAGAGGCTGGAAATCATTTCCTCCCATCCCTTTGATAGCAGTCAGTGAGCTCGGTCACTTGGGTTTGAACAAACTAATGTTGCTCTCCAAACCACCTGCCTTCTCTGCCTGGAAAGACTTAGACTCAGTGCAGTCAGGAGATTTATCTTTGTGGCTTTCTGGAGTAAACTAAAGAAGTTAGGTGGCGCTGGTCACTGGCAGCTCAACTTGCAAGAGCTCCCAAGCAGCCGAAAAGCCAACTCCAGACGTGTAAACTGAGGAATATCAGCAATGATGTTAGACAAATCCTCGGAGAAGAGCAAGCTGGATCTAATTTTCCTGACATCTTCCTTTTCACATATTTGCAAGTGGAACATTCAGATTTGCTTAGACTCCATGATGTGGATTAACAAGCAAGAGCTCTTCTGCATCTAAAAAGAGGTTAAACACCCGAGAGGACCTCACAAGAAAACCCAACCAAGCAAACAGAAAACAGAGACCCCAAAACACAAAAAGAGTAATTAAAATAATTTGATTCTCTTGTACTAAGAGCCCTGAGGAAAGGAATCAAGCTTTATGCACTGGTTTGATATAGGCCTTTTTCTCTTTCCAGGGAAAATATCAATGGAAAACATCCTGAGGGACATGAAGATGGAAGGTCTGAACTTAATGAAGGTTGACAGTGACTATTATTGATGTCCTTATCACAGATGACAAGGGGTTTAGGAAACTGTTCTAGCATATTGACACTGTGCTGGTTCAAATGCTCTTTTCTTCTTCCTTTCTTTCTTCTTTGTTTTAAGATAGAGCAATTTCTGCTTCAGAGGCAGTGTTGGAGAAACTTGATGTGCAGAATGATATTTGTCACCCTTTGTTTCCCAACTAAGAGCACTATCTTCCTGTTAGTCAGCTTTCAAACTGAATAACAGCTGCATTAACACAATTTATTCTCTGCCCATCAATTTTAATTTCAGGATGAAAAGCAAAGGCAAAATCCAAGTGAAAGAAGACTCTTTTGAGAGTAATTTCTCCTCTACCTTCTTCCTACCCACTTACAGTATGAATATAGATGCTAGAATACAAGATGAATGGGAAGTGGAATTTAGAAATGTTCCTTTACTAGCATGACCCGAATCATAAAGTGATATAAAATAGTATTTAAAAGATGTCGTCAATTTGTATGGTAGAGCTTCACTCAAATGCTAACAAGGAACTTAAGAAACAGGGGAGAAAAGCCAAACAACCAACTAAATTATGAAACCTCCAGAGATGGGCAAGGTGCCTCTAAGGTACACAGGAAGTCAGCTAACAAAGCAGACTCAGACGAAATCCACTCACGCTAGGACTCTGGCCACTCGAAAATGTCCAGTCAGTTTCCCAAGGTAAGATGTGTTAGAAGCCAAGTTGAAATCCTCCTAACTGCTCTAGGCTTCAACCCTTTAAACTAAACAAGCAAAACAGTTTCCAGCTTTTTGTCTGCAACACTAGAAATATTTTCTTAAAAAGGCAGAATCATGCAATTCATGGAATCACAGAAGGGTAGGGGTTGGGAAGGACCTCCAGAGATCATCCTGACCAACCCCCCTGCCAGAGCAGGGTCACCCAGGGCAGGGCATGCAGCAACACACCCAGGTGGGCTTTGAAAGCCTCTGGAGAGGGAAACTCCACAACCTCTCTGGGCAGCCTGCTCCAGGCCTGCGGCACCCTCACAGGAAAGAACTGTTTCCTTCCACTGAGGTGGAACCTCCTGGGTTCCAGCCTGCCCTCATTGCCTTTCATCCTATCACTGGGCACCACCACAAACAGCCTTGCACCTTCATCTTGACACCCACCCCTCAAATATTTATAGACACTGATAAGGTCCACCCCCAGCCTTCTTTTCTCCAGACTAAACAGGCTTTCAGTCTTTCCTCATCAGACAGGTGGTCCAGTCCCTTCATCATCCTCATAGCTGCAATCAGACTCTCTCTAATATTTTCTTCTCCCTTTTGAACTGAGGAGCCCAGAAGTATTCCAGATGTGGTCTCACTTGAAACTTCAATATAAACCAGGTGAAGGTGGTAAAACTGTGCAACTAGGTAATGGCACTCTCGTGTAGTTTAACAGAAATCATTGGTAGTACCAAATGCCTCAGCTCATTAGTGTTAAACCTTAGGAAATGACATCTTATTAAATAAATGTATCTTTTCTATATTCTGACTCTGTACTGCTTGTAACAGGCAAGTTCAACCATCTTTAGGACAAAAAGGTCTCCCTCGTTCTGTTTTCCAGTTTAATAACAGACCATTGATACAAAAGAAACTCTGTAACTGCTAGAAGAAATAGAAGTGCATAGCACAACAATTTTCAGGTCTAATATATATTTTTTATTGAGATCAATATTTACACTTGCCTGTATAGAAGACCAGGATTCTGGGATGCCTTTTATGAAGAAGGTTCCTTAAGATTAAAATATACAAAGTAGAAACCACCTGCCTCATAAAATGTTGTGCAAGCTAAATGTGTGTACAATTCAGGTTGGAGATCTTGGAAAAATAATTCCTTTCCAGCAAAAAATTCTTTAGATCTCTCCTTTGAAATAGGCCGTGACTCCATATGTGGCTGAAATTCCTAGGGCAGAGATATGACTTGAGAAAACAGCTGTAAAAACTGCACTCTGTGTTAAAAACTTCTTGAGCCCAACCCCCTGCTCATTTGCTCTCAGGGAAAGAGTTCTTTGTGCTAAGTTCCCAGAGTCCCTTCACACTAAGATGAGTTTTCCTAGACACGCAATCTTGTGGTCCTGCTGGCTGCCTTGGCTACAGAAGACTTAGCTGAAAAACTCAAGAACAAGACAAATAGATAAAGCTAGACAATAAAACCAAATTTTGCTATTCCAAACAGTCTCTTCTAAACCAGATGCTTCTATTTTCTTCACTCTCTAAGTGCATCATAGCTAAACGTTCAAGTAAGGAAGCATCCCTCAAATGGAACAGTCTTCATGGGGGGAGGGGGCAGGACTGGAGCCCAGGAAAAGAAAATCGCCTGCCTGCTAGTGAGTGCATTCATTCAGTGTTTAATGTATCCCACTGCAGGTGTGCCTTGCTGACAGGTTTCACTGGTCCTTGTCCATTGCACTTCAGATGTGTTCTACAAAACGCTGCCACCCATTCCACACCTTCCCAGCCAATTCACATCGGGTTACAATGACTGACTTGGATTGGTATCTTACCAGCTTACCAAACCTACAGTTTAGGTCATCTGAAAAGCCAGCCCGCAGTCTGCCAGAGTTGAGTCAGGGTGGAAGTAGCCAAGAGTTATGAACTGTCAAGGTGCTGGCAGGAAAATAAACAACGAAAAAGCGAAGCCAAGCGTGAGTCTCGCAGTGCAGAAGACCGCTGTAATGGTTTAAATCAAAAGCCAAATGATTGTTATTACAGAGATAGTGACTGTCATGCTTGCGGAAAAATTGTGCATGTTAAAAACGACTGCCATTAAAAAGATCAGACTCACAGGCAGAAGGGACCTCAAGCCAGCAAACAGACAAAATGCATTACAGCAAAGACAAGGCAGGACAGAAAGGGAAGTCTTGTCTAATTACCAGATTCAGCTATCACTTGTCGCACTCTTTGCTACCAGGAAAAGGCAGGGAAAGAAATAGATACAAGGGCAGTAAAGCAAACTGGTTTTTCTTAAAACAACATAGTCTCAGTTGGCATTAAGAGCATGGCATCGAAAATATGCATGGCTGAAAAGAGATGCTGGGCCTTTGCAGGTAAATCTTTGCTAACAACACTTCTGCACATCAACAATGTTCTCATTTAAATGTCAAAATCAAAAATGAAAGCTCAGGCTGACCCACAGGCACTCAGGAACCACATTCTGCCACCAGCAGAGCAGAGAAACCTGCTTCTTGTCACAGGAGAAGAGGAAATCTGCCCAACTGCCCTGCCTGCTGTGGTATCCAGGTTCAAACACCAGCAGAGGGAATCTGTCTCAGGACAGTAGTTCCCAGGGAACACTCTCAGCTTTCTATCCAGGCAGCCTGCCTTGCAGAACACGTGGAACAGAGCACCTCCTTCATGCTACCCTTCAATGCCTTCCTGGCACATAGCTCTAGCCAGGCTATTCCACTTCAACCTGGAATCCTACCAACAGCTCCACAGTAGCTGACATGGCAGGCCCACATGTTCAAGGATGCCTAAGGTCAAGATTGAAAGTTTTTTAATCCAGAGAGGACTGTGATTATGATACGTTAAGAGCCTCCTGCTCAACTCAAACCAATGGATGTGTTTAATTCCTGATTCACTGGGACATTTCAAAGAAAACAAAATTGTTCAATTTCAAGTTACTGCACTGGAGAGTCTGTGACATTCTTAGGGCCCAAGTCTAGCAGCAGGCTATTCAGCAAATAGCATGAGATACAGATGCTGTGAAGAACCAGCTTTGCAAAGAACATGGAGAGTTTCAGTGCGCTGCTACCCTACAGCCAAGGATATGAGCTCAGACCGAGCCAGCGCTGCGGGGTCTCACCCGGTTCTGAAGGCAGTTTGCTGCTCTGCAGTGCTCTGCTGTGCCATGCTGTGCTGTGCTGTGCCATGCTGTGCTGTGCTGTGCTGTGCCGTGCTATGCTCTGCTGTGCCGTGCTCTGCTTTGCTGTGCCATGCTGTGCTGTGCCATTCTGTGCTGTGCTCTGCTGTGCCGTGCTGTGCTGTGCCATGCTCTGCTGTGCCGTGGCGTGCTGTGCTGTGCTGTGCCATGCTCTGTTGTGCTGTGCCATGCTGTGCCGTGCTGTGCTGTGCTGTGCTCCGCTGTGCCGTGCTGTGCCATGCTCTGCTGTGCTGTGC
>VWYK01072690.1:0-57423 GCA_013399775.1 Semnornis frantzii | reverse complement strand
CTGTGCTGTGCCATGCTGTGCCATGCTGTGCCATGCTGTGGCGTGCTGTGCTGTGCTGTGCCATGCTCTGCTGTGCTGTGCCATGCTCTGCTGTGCCGTTCTGTGCTGTGCTGTGCTGTGCCATGCTCTGCTGTGCCGTTCCGTGCTGTGCCATGCTCTGCTGTGCTGTGCTGTGCTGTGGAGCAGCCCGGAGGACAGTGCCCAGCATTGCCATCTCCCCCCAAGTGCCAGTGTGGGAAAGCCTTCCCACAGGCTCGGTGAAAGCCAGTGGCTGCAGCAAGCTGCTGCTCAGGCTGGAGCTGTGGGCCTGCCTAGCCATACAGCGCCTTTGCTGTGCTTCAAATGTGTCACTGCAGCAAAAAACCTCCTCTGGAGTGGGCAAGCACCTCTGGAACAGAAACTTGTCAGACAGGAGACCTCCCCTTTGCATCATCTTCTCTTTGCCACTTTTCAGTTGCTTAGCAGCCATCTGCACAGCCATTGGCGTTCATATTCTCAGCATCTCCCAAGGAACCATTCAGGTCTCCTTCTCATGAGCCTTGACACCATCCCAAGCTCCTCTGCCTTCCCAGACTGGCATGGCTGAAGAATGCAGCAGAAAACATCACAAGTGTGTTGCACAGTTGTCTGTCCCTTTGCGCGTTCACCGTATCAGGTAAACAGCAGATTCAGACACTTCACCCCAGTTATTATCATGGCCATGGTAAACGAAAAGCTTCTGGAATTTCTCTTCTTCACATAACTACGAAACTTTTCAGCCCCCTTGGGCATTCAGACAAGCCTATGACTGATTGCCCATTTGAATCAGTGTGGGCTATCCACTGTAGCTACAGCCTGTTTCCAGGATAAGTCTGGGGTTTAGAGAGGATTCTGTTCAAAAAGTGTTCTTTATTCCTAGGAGCAGAACTTTCTTTACTTGAAGTCTTTCAAAGACTCACTATTAATTGGCACCAAAATCCACGTGGAAATTCTGTGAGAGAAATGCTTAATACAGAGTATGAGTCCAAGGCTAAAAGTCATCTTTTAAAGTTATTCTCAAGGCAATCACTTCATATCTCCTTTCATTATGCAGCATATTTTTTAGGTGTTCATTCTGAGTGTATTTTTAAAAAGAAAACATTGAGCTCACTATGTTCTAAGACTCCTAAAGCACTGTTATGCATTTGAAGGCTTTTGTGCTCCAGGCCAGCAGTTTTGTCACCTCTGGTTCTCTGTTCCATGTGACACTAGGTGAGAAAATAAGACGATAAGTCTCCAAGTCCTGTAGGAGGAAGCTGGATTGACATGGCAATTCAAGTCCTGGGAAGAAGACACTTGCGCAAAGTGTGCACGACTTAAAAATACAATTAGCACTGCCTCTGCCTGGAGTTAGCGTAATTCCTTAAAGGCACTGCAGCTACCTTGGGAAGTCATGAAAAAATGGGGCAGGAATGCAAGGGCTGAACTTGCTTTATCCTGGAGCACTGTATTCACATCTGGGGCCCTCAACACAGCAAGGACATGAGCAAGATGGAGCAGATCCAGAGGTAGGCTGTGATCAGGGGCTGGAGCAACTCTGCTATGAGGACAGGCTGAGGGAGCTGGGGGTGTTCAGCCTGGAGAGGAGAAGGCTCCAGGGAGACCTAACAGCAGCCTTCTGGTGCCTGAAGGGGGCTACAAGAAGGCTGCAGAAGGACTGGTTGCAAAGGCCTGCAGGGAAAGGATGAGAGGCAGTTGTTTGGAATGAGAGCACAGCAGATTGAGATTGGATGTGAGGAACAAGTTCTGCACCATAAGGATGCTGCAACACTGCAATAGGCTGCCCAGAGAGGTGGTTGAGGCCCCATCCCTGGACATATTCAAGGTGAGGCTTGACAGGCTTATGGGCAACCTGCTCTAGCGAAGGATGTCCCTGCTGAGGGCAGGGCGGTTGAGCTAGATGAGCTTTGGAGGCCCCTTCCAGGCCAACCCATTCTATTATTCTATGAATGAGATGGAAGACAGGATTGGGTAGTTCATGTCTGCTGTCCTGCCTCAAGCACCAGTGGCTCTGGGCAGACAGTTTGGGCACGTGCCTGTCTGTGCTCCAGTGTGTCAGTGTGAGAATAGAACCAGTGTGCTCACAGGCTTTGTGAATATATAGCAGCCTCTGCTGATGTAGCTCCTCACACCTACAGAGCAGAAAAAAGCAGAGCCTTGAACTCCCTGTGGGGAAGAAGTGGTTGCAGGATTAGAAAGGTGTCCTTAGTTCCCTAGCATGCCTACAATTTTTGCTGAGGAAAATGACCCTTCTTGAAAGATGTCATTAAAGTAGTTACGCAGGACAAATAGATAAAACGTTCAGCTTAATTTCTCTGCCATGCAATGGCTTTAAGTTTATAGACACAAATTACAACACCCAGTTGGGGGAAAAAAAGAGCTAGACACCTTCGTGCAGACCCCTGCCACTTCTAGTGAACCTCTTAGCTGAGGTGAAACCTCTCTACACCTTTTAAGAATTTCCAGAAATAAGCAGCAGTAGACTAAGTGCAGAAATAGAAGAAAAATGTCAGGGAATAATAATACTATGAAAACCCAACAGTGAAAAAACAAAACAGTGCCATAAGTTTAGAGATGCTGGAGAGAAAAAGGTAATTGGAAAAAAAAAAAAAAAAAAAGAAACAAACTAGAGCCAAGAGGCCCTGGCAGCCAGGCTTATATAGATTGCAGATCTACACCTAGCAGCCTGCTCCTGCTCAGCAGCCCAGCCCCAGTGCTGCACTGGGTTCGGCCACGCTGGAGAGGGCAGCACTCCGCATCCTGTGTCCTGCCCAGGGACTCACCCAGGCTGCACTGAGAACCTGCCCTCTGCTAACAGCCTCCTGGCTATAACAAACTTCAGCTCAGCTGAACTCTGCAAGTGCAGGGTGAGTTCAGTGCTTCAGCCTGGTCTATGTTTTTGTAAGATGGGGTAAACAGCCACAATACATATTTTTGTTCACCACTTTGTTTTCCAAATTGACTCATAGGGAGTTTCCATACTGTTTTTGTGGTTTGTTTTTTTTTTTTTCTATCACTGCTCAAGGAATGATGTAAGAGATGGGAATAATCATTGATGTAAAGAGCCTGCAGTACAGTTGAAAAAGGGCTAGGAATAACTCAGAAGAGGCAAACAGGAAAGCACAGTTCTGTGGAGCACAGAATGCAGTTTCTTGCTCACTTTAGGGCCAGTACAGCAGTAAAAGAGTGCCAGGGCTGAGGTATTCCCAGAGAAAGTTCCCAGAGCTGTCACAGACATGCACGTGGCAGCCGTCAGCACAGGGGTGTTGAAAAGCTCTTGCCATGCCCAAGTTTTGAGCTGATGCAGCTGTTTGCTCTGACAGGTGTTCCCTTAGGTAACCCGCACGGAGCAAACCTACAACACATACGAGGGCCTGGAGAAACGTCCAAGTCAAAGAGCCACCCTTTAAGTCAGGCAGAAAGGTGGTGATCTTGGTCTGATGGGCAGACAGCACTGGAGGCTGCTTGTTAGTATTTGCATACATCCTGACATGAAATAGTCTCAAGTAGTGATACCTAAAGGCAGTGAGTCCTGTAATGCTCACTTCAGCTGAAGCTGACCTCTGCCATGACAGGAATTCTGAAGATGAATGTGTGCCAGTAATGAGACTGCAAGGGATCATCACCACTCTCTGAAGCATTTAAATTCACTTTTCCTTCAAGTTTGGAAACTTCCTTTTCTACTATTCCAGATGGGTGCAGAAGATTCTGTCTTTATGACATAACTGTAGCTGAATTTCAGACAACACCGCAGAAAAAGTGTGTGCAAAAGGTAAAGCTTTGCAGTGCCATCTGGTTTCCACAACACAGCTGCAGCTGGAGAATGTCCCCATAAGACATTGGATGAATAGGAGCTTAATAACTGTCCTTTGGATTTGTCACTTCAAATAAAATATTCTATTTCTGTTTTATGCTACCTTGACTACCTAGCCTCAAACAGCAGCATCAGAGCTGCTGTGGAGCAAGTTCTCAGTGCAAACCTGGTGCCGCATCTGCAGGCGGAGCACTGAGCAAAGTGCAGCAACCACTGCTGGGGTGGGGCAGGGCTGCTCCTAAGGTCCCATCGACTCTGTAGTACTGCCTTTTCTGAGAGGAAAAGGGAGTCTTAACACAGCACAGATTAGTTTTAAGTGCTCTGTACTAATAGGATCGTAACACTGGAAGCTGCAACCTCACCCTCCCTAACCCTTGAAGCCTTCTCAGACTGTAACTGAGTCTTTGAAAGCCTTCCGTTAACATCACTAATTGTAACTGCCTTGTCCTGGCTTCAGAGGCAGTGAAACACTGTTTTGAGTCTGACTCGGGCAATGTTGGAAGTCTCGAGAAAAAGGTTTTTCTTCTGTCAAGCCCTCAACAGTTTTGGTAACTGCAGAAAGCTGACTGCCTTGGAAGGATACAAGATAGCTCCTTATTACTGCTAGATTGCACACAACACCTTGCACTGGGAGCATCAACTTCAGGTATCACTCTGTCCTCTGAAAACATTAGAAAAAGGCCAGAAATAGCACTCATGGAACTTGGTCATCACTGCCTCCATGCGCAGCTTCTGAAACTATACATACTTAGCCTGTGGCCTGCAGGCTAAGTGCAGGCCTAACGTTAAACACTTGTCGCCCAACAGCTCCTTCCCAAGGACACCTCTCTAGCATGTTCTGTGTGCAGGTACACACACACAAAAATCACTGCCCAGCATTTGAACCTTACTCAGGAAAATGTCTCACTCAGGGCAGACCACACCACACCACCATTCAGTCAAACACAGAGCAGCTCTTTTCCATCTGTTGGCACAACCCAAACAAAAAACCTAACAGAGCTCTCCCACAGCCAAGCCCCAGAAACATTCCCACAACAGTCTCCCTTACAGCTTCCTAATCACTTTAGCCATACATCTGCCTTATCAGACATTCAACTTACCCTTCAGAAGCAGCGACATCACCTATATAAATCTGTCCCTCCTGGATGCTTTGCAGTCTTCAGCAGCCTAACTGAAAGGATTTATCTCCTGTTCCAACCACCCAGGGACACAAATGCATCTCTGCTCCATGAAGTCGTCTGACCTTCCTTGCAGGAGTGAAGTTAAGAGCTACGATTATCTCCAAACAGACCTCTTGTGAGCCTCCCCAGGTCTCCTAACATTTAATTAAATAAAATGTGATTTGTCTAGTAGATGGGGAGTTGCTTGTGATAGGGAGGTGCACAAAGCCTCCTTCAACGTCTTTGTAGTGTGAACTGTTGGTATATTTATAGGGATGAGAATTACAAGTCTGAAGTTCTCAGCCATTACACTTAAAAATCATATTGGTGTGTTTCCTCTCTCCTCCTCCCTCCTGTCTCCCTCCTTTGCCTTGCATCTTTTCTCCAGCAAAGATTTAATTATTTAATGCCAAGTGCAATAACATCAGGAATGACCAGGAGCATTCTTCCATAGAATACTTCACAGCACACTAATTAGGACTCTTCTGAGAGGTTTAACCATCCCTGTAGGCAGAGGAGGGAGCCAAATCAGATCTCTTCTAATCCCAGTCACTGCCCTCAGTTTTTTGCTATTGCAGAGGGCTTTCAGTGGCCACTTTAGTGAGAACAGGGCTGCTCATGTCCCGCTCAAACCGAGGATGGGTGCTCGTTCAGTTTCAAGACACTGGTCAAAGCAAGGACAAGCCTGGCTACCTGGCACTTGCTATCATTTATGTAGGTCGCAGAGCCTACCACTGATCATACTGCCTTCCACCCGAGCATGCTGCCAGCTCTTTCTCTCTGGAAAAAGGAACACTGTAGCTGATGGGGAGCTGTGAGCTCCACTGTCTACACGGCTGCATGCCAGGCTGTGCGGTGTGGAATAGGAGAGGAGTGAGCCATGGAGGGAGGCTTGTTGCAGAGCCTGCTGCCCAGTGGTGAGGGACACACGCTGGAAAGGTAGGAGGAGGAGTGTGCTGGTTTGAGCTAATTGGAATATTTTTAATAGAAAAATCGTACTATAGGTTGTGAAGGAAAACAATGGTGATGTCTACTTCACTCATAGGCTTGCTGAGATGTTTAGGTATAAGAAAACCAAAACAAAGAAGATAAGAGAGTTTCTCGAGCTGGCAGTCTGGGTCACGAGGCACTTGGGTCTTGGGCTAGCAGCTTCTTGGGCACAGCTTCTTGGGCTAGCAGCCCTGGCTTCTCCTCTCTGTTGCATAACTTCAGTAACTGCTTTCCTTCTAATCCCCCCCTTCGGCTGATTCTCCAAAACCTTGGGGGAAGGTGTAGGGGTGGGGAGAAGGTGGAAGGGTGGTTGGGAGCCCCTCCTGGGGTCTGTGATTTCTGGGAGGGGTGTTGTGTGTCTGTATTACCTTAAACTTGTACATTTCTGTAAATATTCCTGTATATACTGTATATATTTGCTTGTGTATTGTACTGAGCTGTAAATATAGCTTCATCTCTTAACTTCCAGCTCTGGCTGAGGTCTAGTCTGGGTCATTTTACAAGTGTGGGGGGTTGGGGAACTCCCAAACTGCCACAAGGAGGAAGGGAGCACACACAGTGTCAAGCTTTGCCTTTCTCAGTTTTAAACTGCTGGCCACATCATGACCACAATGCTGCTCTGTGGCCGGCACAAATGAGGTTGTGCAGTGTATGAGAGAAGCATGAGGAAATTAGAGGATGAGCACAAGTCTGGACGTTGCATCTGACTGCAAGGACGTATGTCACACATATTTGGGGCACAGTTACAGGTGACACAAACCAAGGGCACCAAAAATATTGCTGACATATTAGTAAGATTCGATTACCTCTCACCTTATTACACGCCTCTGTTGTTTCAAGCTCTTCCTCTTTGGATTTGGTACTGAAAATCCAGAGCAGCCAGCTCTGACAGATTGCTTTTCATTAACACATGGCCAGGAGTTGTTGTAATGCTTATGAAAATCACCATAAATCTTCTCCCAATACAAACTGAACTGAAAAGGTCTTCTCATTGCAACAGAAAGTTGCCACATGAACATTAGTTCTGTCACTGCATACAGCTGACAGCTGCAAAACTAGAGCAAATGTGAAATTTTCATCACATTTTAAAGTTGCTGCTCTTTATTTTTACCAGTTAATGACTCTTCTGAACTTCCCCTTGTGATACTTGATTAGCCCTCTTCAATATACTGGGGGCTGTACACTCTTCATTTATGCCATTCATTAATCACCATTCAATAAATGCTGTCAGAAGCTGTCTGCTTCGATGTCTCATGTTGGCCGCATCCTTTCTTGGTGGTGGTTAATTAAATGCTCCCCTGCTGTGGTCAAAGCACATTTTGATAGCAGTTCCAGAGGTGATCCAGCCTAAAACACTGAGCTTATTGCAGAGGTTCGTCTTTCTCACACGGTGCTCAACTGAGAGCTTTCCTCTTGCAGTCCTTGCAAACGACACATTGTTGTCAAGCCCTTGTAGCTCTGCCGGCTGACTGCAGCGACTGCAGCTCGCTGCAACAACTAATTACCAACAGCACTGAAAGGAGCTGCGGAGTTTGCGTTGTCAATCACCGTGACAAAGTGTTTCTTCTTTTCAGAGCCTGGAACTAGAACAATTGTCAAAATGTGTGAAAACTCCCGGTGGTGGTAAGTCAAATGAGATCATCCAGGGGAAAAAAAATTCCGTCCTGGGTTGAAATGAACATTTTAATTTCTATTGTTCAAGACAAGAGTTGTACTGAAAATAGGCAGAAAGAAATTCTACAAAAGCAATAGTTAGTGGGTGGGCTGAACACAAGTGGAGCCTCAGCTCAGAGGAGAACCAAATTAAACAGCACCAGGAATCACCTCTGAACATAAAATAAATGTAAAACCAGACTCGAAGGCTCTGTTGTGTGTTTTTATAGTAGCTTGCCATTGCCATGCTTGTTTGCTTTGAAGGAAACCCTTAGAGTGTGCAGTCTTTGTAAAGATGCCAAAATCAGCCTGACTCTCTGCTCGGAGTTCTCATCCTTGATTACGAGAGCCCCCAGAGAATGGAGCTGTACAGCTGAAGGAGCACTAACGTGCAGGAAGAGCAGCAGATTAATGCATATTATCAGCTTTGTTCACCATTGCCACTGAATAAGTGTGCTCACAGAACACCAGCAGCACAAATAGAAGTGGAAAAAAACAACAATGTTCTGGGTATTGTAACCGGGGTGTAAAAAAAACCAAACCAAAAACCCCCATGGTATTTGTAAAACCATGTTGAGCTGGAGTTCTAAGCCCAGAGATAAAAGTCAGATTCAGATCAAAAGCCTTCAAAAAATGACAAAAGGCAAGGAAACAATTCAACTTTGGAGACAGTTGAGATAAAGGAGTAGTTTTTAGCTGCATGATTCCAGTTCTTTGGGAAATGGAGACATTAAAAATTATTTCTTGCTTTGGCTATTACTGAAGCTTAGCTTTGCTCTTTGTCCTGAGGGCTAAACTGCTCTGTGATCATGCAACTGTACAATTAGACCTGATCAGAAAGCTCACTCAAATACCTGAAGTCACTGGCCCCACTGCCACACAGGAAGTGCCATTAGAAGGAAGGCTGTTACATTACATGATTACATTTAGCAAGTGACAAGCAGGAGGCCCAGAGAACCAGCTGAGGTGCTTTTAGCCAGCTGAGAATCTGTCCTGCTGATCACTCTTTTGCAAAAATTCTGTTAAACCTGTAATTAAAACTCTCAAATTAGTAAGACAAGATCTTGGGCAGCGTGAGATGTGTCCTGGACACTCTCAGATGGCAGAGGTGGATAAGTGCAATGTAAACTAATGATACACAAACCCAAGGCTGTGCTAGACAGCTCAGGGTCTGGCCATAGCACAGCTGTGCCACCTGTGGGTCTCTGTCCTGTGTGGGTTTGCCACAGCACCTGTAATCAGAACCAGAACCTGGTGCAGGGCTTTCGTTCTGACTTTCTCTTCGCTACCTACTGGTCCCCACTCTCCCTCTCTGTGGGACTCCCCAGAAGATGGTGGTTTAGCTTGC
This sequence comes from Semnornis frantzii, assembly GCA_013399775.1. Classification (NCBI taxonomy): domain Eukaryota; kingdom Metazoa; phylum Chordata; class Aves; order Piciformes; family Ramphastidae; genus Semnornis; species Semnornis frantzii. The sequence continues at coordinate 48,440 of VWYK01072690.1, read as the reverse complement.
AGGCACTTTCTCTAGAGGCTTTTTCCACAACAAAATATTTTCCTTTCTCTAGACATTCCACCTGACTCAAATCCCCATGGCCTCAAGCACCATTTTCTTTCCTGTTCAAACTTAGAAATGAAAGCACTGAGTTAAGACACAGGGAGTCACTTCCCTCTTGTTACAGCACACCTCTTGCCATACCTTCTGATCTTGAGTGAGCAGTGTGGGATCTGGAGAAGCTCATCTGCAGGCTGTAAATCCCTGTTGTACTAACAGCAGGCACAGAACCCAGAGCCTGATTCGCTCAGGTTACCAGGCAGCAAGACCATGCCCACTGATACCTGCCATGCTCCAAGCAGTTCTCTTCCCAACAGTATCTGACATTCACTGACCTGTTGAGCCTTGCCCTTGGCTCACACTGCTCAGCTTCTGTGTGATATCACTGCTGCCATTTACACTCCTCTCAGACAGGGGAGGTTGGAACAAATGCTTGCAGAGGAAAGTGTCATCATGGTGCCCATTCACAATGAGCAGTACCATGAACAGCTGCTGAGTACTGCAGTGCCAGCAGAAGATGGGCACTTGGAAAGAGGAGGGATCCACTAATACATTTTCCAGTGAGATTTAAATTCATTTGCCTGGTTTTGTTTTTTTCTCCTAGGCACCACATTTTTCATGTTGCATCTCTGCCTCCAGCAAAAGTAGCCAAATGTTTTGCAGGAACATCACCAAGAATCCGCCAGGCTAAACCTGTGCTGGGGTCAAGTGTGTCAAACCTTGGTGAAGTGTGAGCTACGAAGTTGTTTCAGGGTGAATTTGGGCCCTTGTTCCCTCGGGAGCATGGGAGGCTACAGATACAAAATGACAAATTGAGGATGGCTTTTACATAGATTTTATAAACTCAGCTAGTCATAAAGAGTTATGCCGAGCAAAGTAAACTTCCCATAGCTTGTCCATGGAGGAAACTCTGAGAACATTAAAAAGACTACCCCACAATAACAGGTAAAGCAAGGCACTAATGGAGAGGGGCAAACTGAGATATGGNGGGGAGGCAGCTCCTGTAGCAACCTTTGCACCAAGGTGGTTACATTTTCAGATTTTGGTATCCTGAGCCAAATGCGGCAAACCCTCTCAGCTCAGTACCCAAACTGTGGAGTCAAGAGGATTGGCTTCATTTAATCCAGTGGGGTGCTGAGTCTGTTCATATTAAGAAGCATCTCTTTACTCTGTTGGCAGGAAATGCAGTGCAATGGGGAGAGGGAACTTGACTTAGACTACGTTATTTCTCACCTAGCAAAGCTGCTTCCTCAGTGTAAAGTTCTCTACTCTCTTGTAACTAATATTCTAAGGTATAATTGTAGGAAGATTGAAACCCTTTTTATTTTCCTAATTTAAAACTTGCCAGCAGCTGCTCTTTAGGACACAGGCTGACTCAGTAGCTTGTCACAACCTGTAAGATGTCTTCAGCATCTTCATTGTCTCTCTTCTTAAGGTTTTTATCTTTCGGTGATTATAATTTTTTTTGTCCCTTTCCTTTTCCCCTTGTTCTCTTTTCCATTGTTCACTGTGTCTCCATATTTCCCTATGGGCTTCCAGAAATCTCTGTCCTTGGCCCCCATTCTTTTCTCTGCTTTATCTGCAACCATTTTAATTTTCAAATTTACTTATCCTTATTAGCTGCTTTCTCTACTCAAAACTGATTTTCTTCCATTGCACCTGTTTGATAATCTAATCACATGCACCTATTTTAGAGATGCAGCTCAGACTGTTTTAAGATGAGCTCTTAATCCTTCACCAGAACTTCTTTTCTGACCACTAGACAGACCCTCATCTTCTTGTCTGGCATGTGCAGTTACAACACAGGCAGCAAATGTGACATTAATCCCACTTCCTCAGGCTGCACCCTGCTAATTCTTTCTGCATGCCAGCACCCCTTTTCCCTTGTGCAGGAAGCAGCTGCCACTCATCCCCATGGCTGGAACATTATCTGCCACAGGGACTGGTTAGTTCTGTCCTGTGTGACCTCCCATCCCTTACACATTATTCAGAAAAATCAAGTACCTTAAAAGAATCAACCCCATTATTCTTATCTAGTTTGAGCTGTCTTGCTCATCCCACTGTCTCTCATCAACATTATCTCATTGCAGCCTATACATGTCACCTGCTCATCGGTACTTACAGGGGTCTATTGTTGACCAACAAGAGAAGAAGAGGGAAAAATTTTCCTTCTGAGCTGCATGTTCCTTCCAGCTTCAGCACTTCATTGTTTTCCATATGCCAAGCTAAGCAGCTCCAAAATGCTCTGTTGCAGTAAATATTAGTGCTTGCTATGCACAGGAAACTACAGAAATGATCAAATCATCAAGTTGTTATATTACATGGAAAAGATACTCTTACCCTTAGTGATAGCTAACTTTGAAATGCAGGCTTCTGAACTGCTCAGTGGAGGGTGAAAAATTCCAGAGCAGAACCCCGACAAGCTACATTACAAGGAACCTGGTCCTGAGACTTGAGCTGCAGCAGGGCTGTGGTGGTAGGACAAGGGGCAGTGGTTTGGAATGAGAGTAGATCAGATTAAGATTGGATGCAAGGAGCAAGTTCTGCACCAGGAGAGTGCTGTAACCCTGTAACAGGTTACTCAGTGTGGTGGTTGAGGCCCCATCCCTGAAGATATTCAAGGTCAGGCTTGACAAGACTCTGAGCAATCTGATCTAGTGGAGGATGTCCCTGCTAACTGCAGAGGGGTTGGACTAGATGACCCCTGGAGGTGCCTTCCAACTCAACCCCTTGTATGATTCTGTAAGCTGTACATGTGAAAGTGCAGTACCTTGCATGCATGTGCATGTATGCACACAACTGCAGCCACAGGGATGTGTGCCTATGCTGAGTAAAACTGACTGGCAGCTAGAAATTCTGCACCAGCAGAAGAGCAGGGTGCTGGAAATAGGAGATTTTTACCAGATCTTTATCACTAGTGGCATTTCTATGTTGAAGAAAAAATGTTCTCTGTCATTTTGACTTGGAACTCAAGTGGGCTGTCTTCCAGTGAGATGAGACAGACCCATTTTTATCCCGGGAAAGCTAATGCCCAGTTATTTACCTCAGCCTGGGCCAGAACTCGTTGGCTCCGCTGAAAAATGAAGTGAAATAAGCTGTCAGTGCTGTGCCTTTTCTGTTAGGTGCCTGCTCTCTCCAAGGCAGGCAGCATGATTAGTGCTGGCTTCATCCCAGGGTGATATCCAAGTTATCTTCATAGCTGGGAAGCAATTCATAGTTTGAGCATTAATCTGTGCTTTTAGGTGCAGCTTACCTTTTCCTGTGTTACAGAAAGTTTGCATGGTCTGCATCTTGCAGTGCTGGATCACAGCACATTTAATTAGACTTAGAATGAAAAATGCTGATAGAAGATTTGTTTAGAAGTGTTTTCAGGTGTTCCTGTGATAAAGCACAGACTCCAGACTGGCACGGATCATACAAAAACAATCTGAGTATTTACAAAAAATAGATATTAAAAAAAAAAAAAAGAAAAAAAGATTCTTTTGTGTGTGAGGGGAAAAAAGGGTCTAAGGGAAGCAAGAGACAGCTCCCCTTCCTTGCCTCATAATCTAAAGCTTGTTCTGAGACTCTCTCTGAGGGATTTTCAGTTAAAGAGGAGATGGTTTTTATTATGCTTTCAAAGGAAACCAGAAGAACCAGATAAGTTATTAAACTGGCATCTCAGTTGTTAAACTGGCATCTTCCAAAGGAGTGATGTTTAGATTTTAGGACAATCAGGTTTTCAGGAAATACTTAGAGAGTTAAAAAGCCCCACAACAGTGAATCCAAAGTGAAGACCCTGTAATACCTGTTTTGGTTTGCTTGTTTTTTAAGGTGGAAATCCACACAGAGCTGGAATTCCGCTGTTTAAGGATGTTAGATTCTATTCCTTACCTGAACTTAGCCAGTGACTGTGCTGGGCATCACCCTTGCCACCCAGCACAGGTTGTTGGTTACAGGCACACCGAATTTATCGCCGCATTCTACTTACAGCTCATGCAACACGTTGCACCCAGAGGGTAGAGGCTACTGACCTGTCTGCAAGACTCTGTAGGCAGCACAAAGGCAATGCTACCGAAAGTCTGCTGGCAAGGTGCTTTTCTGACTGGAGTTCTGAAGCCTGTCTGGGGACTCCTCTTGGTTGGTATTCAGCTTCCCTAGAGAACTGATGGCAGCTGCCAAGGTGTGGATCGCTCGACACAGCAAAGCATTGCTCCGGGCTTTGAAGGCTGGCTACTGGTGGAGTTCTGACAGCGCTGCACAGAAAACACACTTGTTCTCTATCCTCTTTGCTGTGCAAGCCTTTCCCCAAAGGGGTGCACTAGGGTATTCGATGCCCTGGAAGGGTACAAATGGAGCTTGCTGACCTGCATTCAGATACTTGGGGTTTTTTAAAATGCATATTTATAACAACAGTCGTCCAAGACTGTGCCACAATCACTAACTCTTACTTCATCTGTTGGTGAAATGCAGTAAGATATGAACAGGGACTAGCCGATCCTAATCAAGAAGAATGTTGCTGTAATTAGATGGGATTGTTTGTTAGCCCAAGAAATTAGAGAAAGCTCTTGCAGCACAAATAATAACAGAGTTTATTGCCTCTGTAGTATTTTTTCCCCTTCGCACTCTCCTGATTTGCAATAGCATTTTGATTTTCATTTTCAGTTGTTTAGATTTTGCTGCACCCACTGCAGCACTTCTAGGCTCTAATGAATGAGCATAATAAATTATCTTAATAATTTACCACCACAATAGTGCAGGTGTACCTTGGGAAGGCTTGGTTGGTTGGTTTGCCTTTGTTGCTCTTTGGTCTTGCTTTTTCGATTGGTTGCTTGTGTTGGATTCAAGAGAGACGGTGAACTACTGGAGAGTATCTAAGAGAGAGCCACAGAGGTGCTGAGGGGACTGAAGGGTTAAGGTCAAGAAGATGGGCAGGGCTCTCTTTAGCAGTGCCCAGAGATAGCACAAGGGGATCGGCTAAAAACTAAAAGTGAGGTTTCACTTAAACATAAGGAAAAGCTTCTTTGCTGTGAGGGTGCTGGAACACTCAACTAAGCTGTCCAGAGGGTAGCCTAGTTCAACACGCACCTGTTTGTGTTTCTGTGCAACCTGCGCTAGGTGATCCAGCTTTAGCTGGGGGGATTGGACCGAGTGGTCTCTGGAGATTGCTTCCAACCACCACCATGCTGAGATTTTTGTGATACATCACTCCCCTCTTATGTCTGTTCCCTGACTGTGTTTGTCCATCAAGCTACAGCCATTTTGCCATAGGAATCTGGTGAGTTGAAAAAGGAGCCTGAGTGGTGAGAGGTTGGTGTTGCCAGCTCCATGAAGGGCGTTCAATAAATGTAAAATAGAGGAGGGGTGGAAGATATCTGAGTGTGGCCACCCCATTTTAGGTTCTTCCAAGCAAATCATGACATAAATTATGGCAGTTTCCCTTCTGGCAATGATAATATCCAAACAAACAAACCAACCCAACAAGCAAACAAAACCTAACAGTGTCATTACAGGATTCTGTGTGGCTGCAGATTTCAAAGCAAACTTTTTAAAAGCTCAATAAAAGTTTTCTGCAAACAGTCCTAATTACAGCTGCTGCTCAGCTCTTGCAAAACCATCCAGTGCTTTACTGACCATTCATCGGTCTCTGGAATGGACAGAAAGTGAGGTCATTGTCTCTCCAAGAGATATTATCGTCTCTCTGCAGGCTGGTAGAAAGTATTCAAGGTCTTGCAAGACCTTTTCCCAGTGAAAGAGAAATGAGCTAAACAGAATCCGAGTACACATTAAGTATAGCTCAGGCAAAGTTCAGAAGCAGCTGTATCTCAGGTGTGAGAGTACAATTGGTTGCACTGGGAACAACCCTATAGAACAATACACAGCTTTCAGGCACCGTCTCTGTTTCAGCACTCTTAGGATCAAACTTCCTTGCACCACTTAGCCTATTACATAAGAAAAGCAACAGCAGCACTTTGCATATCTTCTAAAACACACCATTTATCCAGAGACTTAAGAGAGCCTGCACACTCATCTAGGCAGCTTGTTTGAGACTTGTGTTGCACAATTTTCTTCTAAAATAAAGGAAAAAAACCCACACTGCCTTTTATGTCCTTGTACAATAGGCCATGTAGGCATCACACAGAGCTGGGGTTGGAATCTATCCTGATTTCCATCATGCTGAGTCTAGTCAGTAAATTCCAAGCCTGGATGTCCTTTCTCAATTTCCTCTCACTTGCAAACACCCTTCAAACAAAACAGGCAGCACAGCTCTGTTTTAAATATTATTTTTGCTAAATTTTGTCCCCTTACAGCTTAATATTACAGACACAAAGACTACAAGAGAGGGAGTAATAAACTTAAAAAGGCAGAGTCAGTGGAAATTTGCAAATGCAGATTTCTCATTCAGAGACAGAGCGAATGTGATTGTTCCTCTTCATGAATTACAAGTGGAACACAGATTAACTTTGCTATAAATCTGGGTGAACTCATTTCTCTGCTGATATTGCCAAGGAGCGATAATTCATCTGACAGTTGTAGAAATCGCAACAACGTTCAGCACTAACTGATTTTGGCCAAACTTTCTTTATTTAGCGGTAAGATAAATTTGCATATTTCCATTTAGTCAACATCATTTTTAAACTGTTAAGCTAATGATAAACGAGGCTGTTTATTGCTACAGGAGGAGATTATCATACCACTGTTGGTCCAATGACCTTCCTTGTAATAACAAAGTCAAGTCTGTATGGGTTAACAGAGCTTACTCTCTGTTAGCTTTGCCAAATCCCTGCTGCTTGATAACAAAGGGAAAGCAAAGTGCCTTGCAAAGCAGACGCTTTCCTGCTATGCAGCTTTTGCTTTACAAACTGATTTGAACGTTAGCACTCACTTTTAAATCGAAAATGGTCAAAGAAGCAAAAAGGATGGTAAGCAGGTAACTCCATCAGCAGCACACACATGTTTTCACATGGAGAAAGAAAATGGAGTCAGTCCTTCCTAGTGCTTCAGGCACAGTGATTTTACCATTGAACTGAATCATTCCTGGAGGTGATCCCTCCTGCAAACCACTGTATCCCTTGTTGCTCTGTGTGGTTTGTTCAGAAGATTTACTGACTAAAAGAAAAGCATTAGGCACTGCCATTAAAATATAAAACTGCCAGAATCATGGACATCATGTGCAAGGGAAAAGAAACCACTTATGGCCCCAGCCATCTCACTGGCTTCAACAAAAGTCAGCCTTTGACATTTAGATATTTCCACCAGGCATCATTAGTGAAGAGGCTCAGACATTCAGGAACAGTGTAGCCAGCAGCATCAGAGAGGTTATTCTGCCCCTGTGCTCAGCACTGGTTAGGCGACACCTTGAGTGCTGTGTCCAGTTCTGGGCTCCTCAGTTTAAGAATGATGTTGAGGTGCTGGAAGGTGTCCAGAGAAGGGCATCAAGGCTGATGAGGGGCCTGGAGCACAGCCTGTGAGGAGAGGCTGAGGGAGCTGAGGCTGTGCAGCCTGCAGAAGAGGAGGCTCAGGGCACACCTCATTGCTCTCTGCAGCTACCTGAAGGGAGGTTGTAGCCAGCTGGGGTTGGGCTCTTCTGCCAGGCAACCAGCAACAGAACAAGGGGACAAAGCCTCAAGCTGTGCCAGGGCAGGTTCAGGCTGAGTGTTAGGAAGAAATTCTCCATGGAAAGAGTGATTGGCATTGGAATGGGCTGCTCAGGGAGGTGGTGGAGTCCCCATCCCTGGAGGAGTTTAAGCAGAGTGTGGATGAGGCACTCAGTGCTGTGGGTTAGTTAATTAGAAGGGTTAGGTGATAGGTTTAACTCGATGATCCTGGAGGTCTTTTCCAACCTGGTTAATTCTGTGATTCTGTGATTCCATTTCATACAAAACACTGTGCGCAGCAACAACATAAGCTTGGAATTTAGGCTGGTGATAAAGCTGGGGAGCATTACCCAGGTGATGGATCTAGAACAGATTTGGGCTACTATCTGAGAAGTCTCATGTTACAAATGAGCTGCACTGAATGGGTATAATGAAGCTTTTAGGTCACAGATATCCCTGAACCGTGAAGGGCTCCTGGGCTAGTGCAGAGTGAGTAGGACAAGCCCACATAGTGTGGGAGAGGAGCCTGTGAGATGTACAGATAAAAGCAATGTAAGTGCAAGGCCTTCAATGTGTTGCAGTCTGCAGGGCTTGGCTGTAGTTTGCTGGGCTGCGTGCTTGGCTGGCAGTTTTGGAGTCTGTTCTGAGTTTATGACCTTCTGCACATTGCTGCTATTTTGGCTAATTACTGTTTGCTGAGCTTCTGGCACTGTTTCTTTCTCTGAACTTTCCAACATGGATTGTGCTGTCCCTTATAAATACTTGCCTGGGAATGCACTCTGAGCAGTGCCTTGAGGCTGTTCTGTGCAATGTTGCACAGATCTGTCTCTCGGTGTGCCAGTGGAGGTGCTTACTAATATGCAATAAACAGGTCCTTATTAGACCTTATTAGAATCTTTAAGATTCTAGGCTGGCACTGTGTCATTAGTGGCTGCTCACAAATTTCAAGGCAGCCTTGATACTACTGCAGAAGGTCTTACTCCTTGATCCTACCCATGACCAGCCCTTTTCTTCTTTGGAGAGACTTCTTTTCTGTGGCTGTGTAGACTGTAGAGCTGGAATCTTCCAGATTCTGTATCTAAACGTTACAGCATGACACCTGTCATCATTTCTGTGTTAGGATCACAGCTTCTTCTGCTTACAGAAACTATCACAGTTCTTTTTAGCCCTCTAAAGGCAGAAACTATTTTTATTTAGGAAGACAGCCTAGTGGAGTCTTGCTGCTGCTCGTGGACTGTGTGTGCTTGTCTCCTGGGAATGATTTGCTGTTTTGAAGCAGAAATGGTTATTGCAGGACAGGAGCTGCAAAATGCTGCCTGCTGCAGCCTGCGTTTTTATCAGCTGGTCAGCTTATGTATCCCACATTCCTTTCTTTCCCTCTTTTCTCTCGTAATACAAGTTTAAGCACTTAAGAATTTTTATGGAAGCACCTAAGATCATAAACTCTGACTGGTAAACAGGTTGGTTGTAGCCCTTATCTTAGAGAGGGAAAACTAATATCCCAAGGTCAAATGATGTGGGTAAAGCCACAAAGCAAAATTGGAACAGTTGAAACACGAGGAGTGCTTAGCTCTTATTTCTCTTTGTTGTCTGACAGACTGAGGATCTGTTTGTCTCAGCTGCTGGTGCAGAAGCCTTTTGAGTGCAGGACTGACTGTGCTGGCTGTGCTAGGGACTGTGCTCCACAGTTGTCGGCTGACTGCTCTCTGCTGGGAGCAGCTCTCTGGGTACCATTGGAACAGGGTAAAGTTTCCTCCAAAGAGTCACTCAGCAAATAAAGTCAGCATTCCTTGGATGCATGTGCACTCGGACAGTGGGGAGGCTGAAGAGTTGATGGAGGCCCCAAATATGCATCCTCCATACTTCATGGTACGAATGAATGACATTGTTGACATCACCCGCCCTGGTCAACAGTCAAAAGGTTATCCAAAATACAGCCATATTATAACTTCCTCAGGCTTCCTTGTTACTCAGGAATAACTGTGACTTTGTGAAGAGCAAAGTAGTGAATTAAATGAAGCTTAAACACCTTCATTTTCGTGCAGTCTCGGTGTGTTTCACTATCACTGAAGGCAGCCCAACCATCAGTCCCATGGCAGAGAAGGGTGCCCACTGTTGGAAAAGTGAGCCAAAGGCACAAATGCTTCACTGCCTTGTGCTTTCCCAGCAGAACTGCCCACATGCAAAAAGCTTTGTGAAAAGGCATCAGCAGAGTATGCAGCTGCATGTTAATGCAGCACTTCAGCAGACCTCTTTACACCAGACACCAGGAATCCATAGCCACATTCATTCTCTTCCTTCTCCCTCTGCATTTTTCAGTCTTTCTGCTGTTGCTATTATTTTGGATCACAAATTTCCTTACTTATTATTGTGTTAAATAAAGACATTTCCATCTGATAGCCTTTCTGTAATGTGCTGTTTAGAGAAAGAATTTGCAAAAAGGAAGTAGGTAGGAGAACATGACCAACGGTGTAGTTCGGGGGAGGGCGGTAAGAATATTTTCACTCTTCGAGTAGGAGATGAAATTTCGATAGGCACTTTAGATTTTTGGCACATAGATTCTAGCTGTTTTAAAGCTTTCCACTTCTAATCTAAAATCTGTGGGTGCAGTAGGCATGCCTGGCAGGCACACATCTTCATTAGACGCATGCTAATTTTTCAGGTTTTCCTGTACTAATTACAATAGAAGTAAAAAACAGGCATCTGACTCACCATAAACAACTGGGTAAGATTTGTAATTTGTGATTGTCTATTGGAGGAACTCAAACCCAACATTTTTACTGTCACTTCACCTGAAAATGACCTTGAACTTTTGGGCAAAACTTCCACAAACCATTTGGAGGTCAGCAGATGCTGGAACTCTGCATGCAGGCATCTCTGATTCAACATGTGCTCACTAGCTGCTAGTCAAGCTCTTCCTGCTGTGCTGATGAACAAACCACGGGAGTTGTGGTCCTCCTTATTTTCTCCTCTTAGGTATTGAACTTCTTACCAATGATTGCCTGCGGTGCTCCCACTACTTTCCAAAGAGGGAGGTAACTGCCAACTGCTCGATACATTAACTAAAGACTCTGGTTTTCAGCATTCAGGAACTGCATCTTCTTCCTTATTAATCTCACACATGAAATTTGTACTAAAAATAGCTGTTCAGTGACAAAACCAGCAGGTTACTACTGCTGACACTCCTGCAGTCCTGGAATCTAACTAAGTGCAGGCAACACAACAGTCTCTGGACATTCACCATTGAACAACAGACTACAAGAACGGACACTTTTTCCCCTGTAGTCACATTAACTGAACTCTAAAAAGTGGGATAAGTATATCAATGACTTTCTGAAGCAGTTAAGCTATCTATAAATTACTTTAAACATGTTTTAATTTCCTTTTCTATCTGCAAAGTAATTATGTGTGTTTTCTGTTGGAGTTAAAACATAGGAATTAAACATGGCTTCTTTTTAAGACCATTTAGAAGTGTGTGGGGAACAGCCTCACGGGCCTGGCTTGCCGCTGCAGTTTACAAGTCTCAGGTGATGGTGAAGAGCCTTTCTTCCAGACACATTTCCACTGCCTTTGAGTAGCATTTGTCTTTCTGAACCACCTCTTTAAAACTATTGATGCTATCTCCTCCTACCTGTGCTTGGCAAAGCAAAAAGAAATGATGGAAAGATCGGTCTAAACAATAATGAAATTAATGCTAATATTGGATCCTTGCAATATTTAAGCCCAGTTTTGCCTCGAACTTAAGGGGGTAAACATCACAGACTCCTCTCAGCAACCTACATGAGTCCTACAAATGCTGAGGGCTGTTTCGTGTGCTGGGAGGCACAGTGCAAAGATGATCCTTCTGCCAGAATTTGTTAACAGGTGCTGAACATCTGCACCCTTCACACAAGTTCTTTGGAGCTGCGGGTGTTAAGGACAGCTTTGAAATTAACTTCTCCTTCCACACCTATTTCTCCTAGACCTAAAGCTCCTCTTCTGAAGAGGAACATTAGAAAAGTAACTTCACAAATATTTCTGAAGCGTTCAGAGAGAGAGGAGAATGAGGACAACTTGTTACTGCTCAAGACAGGAGCCTTGAGCAGAATGATGAGACACATGTAGACTTACCACGAGAGTTTAATCACCTGCTCTCATCTTCCTGTTTAGATATTTTTGACTTCTTAGTAAAGATTTTCAGGGCATTGGAGAAGTTGATGATGAAGATTTTTCTAAACAAAATGCAAGAGGGCTTTGGCAGAGGATCAACTAGTAAGGATCTTAGACCCCAGACCCATGCTAGGCTGGCTCTGCCTCCAACAGCTTCATCTTGAGTCTTTATTGTATGTCTGGGTCTTGATTCACATTGTCATGAGGATAGGTCTTCTCATTCTGCCTTCTTTCCTGGTGAGAACTTTGAAGTGGAAGAGTAAACACTATTAGAAAAAACCTACTTTGCTCTTTAAAACAACACTTGTCTTTTAAACAGGCTGGAGATTAAAACTGAAATTTGAGCTTTCTTTTTTCACCTGGATGCATGGACCTGCTCCCCAGAAAACAGAACTCAGCACACGTACTCAACCTACACAAAGCATACCCCCATCAATGTCTCTGCTAGCAACTAAGAAGTAATTCACTTATGGGCATGCTTAACACTCCCTATTTTAGGCATCACTCTGTCAAGCCTGATTGGAATCAAAACAGTAAACAGTCAAACTTGCTAATTCCATCAAGCAATAGCCCCTGGTTACTCAGTTATCTGAACAGTGCCCTTACAGAGCCTTCTGCAAGGTGGATCAATGCAATTATCATCCACTGACATATGGCAAGGAGCTATGAGTATTTCCACATGAACTAAATTGAATGGGACACAAATCATTGACTTATGTCAAGAAAACCAGGGACAGCACCTGAAATATAGCAAATTTCAGAGGGGGTGACAGGCAGTGAGTGAGAAAAGCAGAACTGCATGTTGTTGATACTGCTCTGGACGAGAACCAGTCAGCCACAGTGCAGCTTAATATTTGCTCTGTCACCCCGAGTCAGCTAAGAAGTGCAGTGTGCTCTGCCGCCTGTATGTCTGCTTTATCTATCCAAGTCTTTGCTCGCTCAGTTTCATATTCCTTCCAGAGGGTAAATGCCCTTATTCTGTGTTAACAAGTGAGTTTGGTTAAATGGAATCAGGACTGCTGTAACTGCTGCTGGCAGTCTGCATTTAACTTGAATACTGGAAATTTTATTTCAGCTCATTAAGTCCACATTAACAGACAAAGCAAAAGCGTGGTTCAATGTGTTTGGTTCAGCCTGTTCAGTATATAAAGGGATAGTTGCACCATCTGACTTCAAGACCTCTGAGTGCCTAAACCAGAAACTAATGTCCTTAGCCTCCAAAGAAATTCATGAGGAGAGAGAGAGATTTCTTCAGAGGGCGTTTCAGAAGAACTTAACTCAGGTGCTTCAAGTTGGGCTTCCCTTGAGGACATCCTCCTAATTGTAGGCATATAGTGTCTGAGCAGCCTTCTAACTTGGGCACCTTAGTTAGGTGAATGAAAGAAAATTTGTAACGGGACAAACATTTTCTTGCCAAACAGTGAATTGCTTGTAAAATACAATTTGCCTATCTTGAAACAGCTTGGGGACAAAATAAATGTAATTCTGTGCCTAGGTTCAGTGTAGAAAAGTACAGTTTGGGGGTGAGTGGTGGCTGTGCCTTCCATAATTAGTATATTTTCATCAGGCTTCTAGAAACCATGAACTGAGTAGGCTACAAATGTGCAAATGTCACAAATTCACAAGAATTTGTTTAAGTAAATGTTTTAAAGAGCTCTGCAATCACCCTGAGCATTAGAGAGTCGTCCAGATGCATGGGTGCATTACTTTTGGTAAGATTCCCTTTCAGTAGCCAGTTTAATGAAGTTGAATCTGCCAGCCATGTCCTACCAGCCCTGGGCTGGCTTGGGACAGGCACTGCAACAGGGAGCGCAGCTCAGGTGGAGCACACCCTGACAGAATTCCAGCTGGCAGAGGATGTCAGGAACCAGAGCCAGGTCTTGAGCAGCTGCAAGCTGTGCTGGTGGAGGCAGAGAAGAAACCTCAGAGGTTCATTTCTTAACTTCCAGCTACCAGGACTCCCAGACAGATTACTGCCTGTCCAGTTCTTCAGGCAAAGATGGAAACAAGCCACGAGAAGCAGCTGCCTAAGGATTCGCCTTAGCACTTTGGGGTTTTGTCCCTTAGTTTCCCTTGCAGTTGACAAGCCCACTTTAATCTTTCAGTTGCCTCAGACCTGGGCACTCTCTTTCCATTGACTATTTCCTTCTGAATGCCTTTAGGCTTTTAGTCTGGTCGCCATCCATCATGGCCTCACTCCGAAGAGCTTTAAAGAGAGCAGCTCTGACAAAAGCTCTGGAGACCCGAGACAGCTTTCAGCCCTGCATGCTCTGGGCAGGCTGAGGAGCAGAGCTCTGTAGTGTTTCTCTGACAGTCTGTTCTCGGTGGCCATACTGAACATGTATTTATTAGCCACAGGAAAAAAGCTCTAGTGAAAATATGGTGAGAGGAAATGTGGGCAGCAGGTACTCCAAAGAGTTCCAAGTACCATCTGATGCACCTGGGCTGCACTTTTCCCCTAACTGTGATTTGAGAAGCTTGCAGCACAAGAAGTATCTTGTTCTGGATCAGATTAGAGATACTAACTCTGTTTAGATGAAGAGTGGAATCTGTCTAAGGGTGGGTTTAACCATACTCCCCTCTTACCAAGTCCTAACTTTGTTAGTGATAGCTAACACCTTAGGCAAGAGTTTCCTTTAATAATTGCTGACTTCTTTTTGATGGTTGATGACTTTATTTGAAGGAAGATTACAATAGGGTAGTGCAGTTCTGCTGTATCTACTGCAGTGCAATAGGAGCAGAACTGTGTTGCTGACACTAAAGAAATTCAAGCTGTTTGCATACTTTTTTTTTTTTTTCTTTTTTTTTTGGTGGTTGTGTTTTTTTCAGTTTCGTGGAGAAGTTTGCCAGTACAAAGCAGAACATGTAAACTGGGTTAGTAAGTTACCTGTAACTGAACTTTGGGGTCCTTGAAAGGTCAGTGCACCATAAAGTTCAGGGTACCACATGGCAAAGCAATGAAGGTTAAATTATCACAGTATCACCACGGCTGGAAGAGACCTCCAAGTCCAACCCATTACCACAGACCTCAAGACTAGAACATGGCACCAAGTGCCACGTCCAAACCCACCTTGAACACCTCCAGGGACGGTGACTCCACCACTTCCCTGGGCAGCCCATTCCATTATGCCCTTGAATAATATTTTGTAGCTTCTTCAAAGCCTCAACAACAAAAAGTTACTAAGACTCTAAGCATCTGACTTCAAAGCTGTGTAAAGGTACTGTGTAAAGGTACTGTAAGGACAGCAAGAAGAAAAACAATTGGTCCAGAGAGCATTCAGATAAAACTCAGCCTTATCTCTCCTGTTGTACAGAGAAAAACAATTTAACAGTTGTGAAGCTTCTCTTCCCTCAAGGATTTCACAGCCTGCTCGCTCCAGCCCTGCCCTCAGCTGCTCTTCTGCTGTCCATTTATTTTCTCTAGCACCACTTAAAAATAGGTGCACATAGAGCAGGAAGCAGCATGTGGGAGAACACAAACCCTGGCTAGAAAATGGAGCTCAGAGGGGAGGGAGGAGTTCAGGAACTCTGAGCAGAGAGATGCTCATGCAGCCATTCGCATAGAGGTTGCACCGATGGGAACGGAAAGCAGATTTACAGATAGACTCTCTTTGGGTGATTTTCCTTTATAATAGACTGGTAGAATATCCTTCTTTTTGCTTAGTATTTCTATCTCCACTTTTATTTATTTTTGCAGCCCACAGACTTGTCACTTAAATGGGGCTCACTCATTTTTTTCCATAAAAATCACTCTTTCCAATATGTTACTTCATCAAGTAAGCCATTTAAAAATAACTAAATTAAAAGTTGAAGTAAAACAGTCTTTGCAGACCCATACTTAAGCAAGGAGCTACAGCAAGCTTAAGAAAATCCACAGACAGTGCAGGACAAGTCCTACGGCCAGGAAGCTGTAGGTGGTACAATGTAATTTCACTCCTACAGAAGAGCCATGGTCTGGTTAGCCACCAAATTTGGCAGGTCACTGAGGGCTGCATGATCCCAACCAGCATCAGTAATCCTGATTTTTGAAAGCAGTGGGCATGTTTGCTCCAATAGATAGAAGGATGTAAAATACTAACTACATGGCAAACCAGACAGATTGGAAATAATTAAATTTATCATAAGTGTTTTATTGCCTGCATTGTTCTCTGCATAAAGCTGTAGTGTGCAGGGCACTCATCTAGGGCAAAAGGAGACAGTAGAACAGCAATAAAACAGGATAACAGATATAAACCCAGGGAAAAGGTAGTAAATACAGGTTACTGTTTAAAAGGTTCATGCAATTGCTGAGGGGGAGAAGAAATAGAACGGGGATATCAATAGTGAACAGAGTAAGTAAAAAGGAAAGTTCCTCAAAAAAATCAGTGTTTGGATTAAAAATAGCATTGTAAAACCTGTGCCAGGAATAACAGCTATGCCAGGATTTGAAATAAAGAGGCTGTTTCCAGCCCTGTGGAATAGAAATGTTGCCAGCTGTAACCAGGGAGGATGAGAAGAAAGATTTACTTAATATGTACCATATGTAGTCATCTAGCCTAAGTGACATAAATCCTGGAGTCATAAAAAGCCTGGGTAGTCCTGGACCGTAATTAATACCAACATTAATGAGGGGAAAAAAGAAGGCTGCACAAAAGCTAAAATTTCCCCAGTCCTGGGTAAGGTCAAAACCATGACCTGTGGATTATACATCAACAAGGTTGATATTGATTCTAAATAAAACAGTGGAACAATTGAGGCTTTAGCACTGGGGCTTTAAAGACAATGAATTGTTACAGTGGTGGTTCTTGTATCCCTTGCCTGGCTTTGTGGGATTAGTCTTTTCAAACTTTGCTTTCTACATTTTCCTCATCAGTACAGTTACTGCTACATACAGCTTGGGGTAGCAACCTGCCATCAGTTGAAGTGATATGCCTGGGAAACACAGGTGAGGGCCAGCAGAGTCTGTACAGACTTCTCTTCCATCTCTAGAAAAAACCTCCTCATGAGACTTCAGCTGTTCTGACCTGCGTGTTGTGGACGCTCAACACCAAACCTACTCTTACAAAAGAGATCTGAACTGGGCTGGCGCTACAGGCCAGCACTTGCTTTATCAGGGAGGTTGGACTTGATGGGCTCTGGAGGTCCCTTCCGACCTCTGAAGTCCTGTAATTCAGTGACTTGTCTGTTCTGACAGACCTGACAAAACAGTCAGTATCATCATGCCTGGATTTCTCCAGCTCTTTGTGATGGAAGCTCTCACTGCATGGCATAACAGTGTATTTTGCAGATGACGTGTAGAGGTTACTCCTTCACAGAAGTAAAATTTAGGTTGTTAATGGGAAGAAAAGAAAGGACTGGACATTGGAATGGGTTGCCCAGGAGGTGCTGAGTCACCAGCCCTGGGTGTGTTTAAAAGTCATTTGGATGTGGTGCTTGGCGATATGGTTTAGGGCGGACTTTGTAGAGTAGGGATATCAGTTGGACTCAGTGGTCCTGAGGGGCTTTTCCAGCCTGAATGTTTCTGTGATTTCTTGCAAGTGAGCAGTTACTATTTGCTGGAGACATCCAGAGAACATGTGGAGCCATATATCTGGAGTTTGCCTCTTGGTAAGAGGGGGCAGGACACGGCAGGAGAGCAGGCGTGGGGTCAGTGGATGACCTGATTGAAGAGGCTGCACAACAGCAGCCATGCAAGCCGAGCACATTCACTTCATCAACCCATCCTCCCTCGGGGCAGAAGTTACAACTTCATTAATCTCTTCCTCCTTTCTTCCAGTGCATCTGGTCTTAAGAATGTCCTGGAGCACTTAATTAAGTGGTCACAATTGCATACTGATATGCATAATGGTATGCATTTTAAACTGAAGCCCACATGCTGTGCTTCCCAAGTTCAGGCTGTTCTCTGGAAATACATCAAGTTAAAAAGAGTTTTTGTGGTCACTGAGAGCAGACCTACCACTGAAATTCATTCCAGAGTTCACTTCACAAACACACCCCAGAAATGAGCAAACTTTCAAAACCAAAACAAGCTCCTTGCCTCATTGGAAAGTGATGGCTTGGTGGCCTGGCAGATGGTGCAGAATCTCTGATGAGGGTTGGACACTGTTCTGGGATGTGCATGATTTAGCTTAGCTTTCCAGAAGGAATCTTTAGCGTGTGTGTGCTGAGGACTCATCCTCAATCTTGCAGGAGTTTCTGCTGCATCTTCCTGGGGCATTTACTGACACGTTATGTTCTCCAAATGTTCTCACAACGAATGTCCCATTTGCTGCTCTAGAATTTCTGAGCCTCCTTTAGTCATCTGACCCATCAGGAACTGAGATTTGTTTCCCCTTCCATAGGAGTATTCCTTCACCGTGACCATGATTCTTTCCTGCTTTCTGAAATGCTGGGGTCTTTCCCAAACGAAGGCAGCATGGCAAACTCTGGGCGCTGCAGGCAGGTGTCAGAATTGCTGCTGGCACACTTGCCCCTCCTGCTCAGGGCGCAGCCCTTCTTCAGCCTTCTCATGGATCAGAGGAGTACAGGACACTCCTGGCGTTGTAGAACAAGGCTTGCTTCTCCAGTTTGGGGCTGGCTCCTGTCTTCTTCAGTGTATGGTAGAGCTCACCAGCTGAACCATCTGTGTGTCCTACCCAGCAAGGTCCTGCCCTTGGGAGGCACAGGGTATCAGTGATCTGCAAGGCTTCCTTCTGCTCCCGCTGTCAGTGCTTGTCAGAGCATCTGCTGAGCAACCATAAGAGCTGCTGGGGGGAGGGAAGCCAAGTGGCACAGCAGCACACAGGGTGTGCAGGCAGCTGCCTTCCAATGTCTGAAAGGCTACCTGAGAACACTCGGCTGAGGCATTTGTTTCAGGTAGGGCCTAGTCTGCAAAACTCATCTGGAAGTGATTGGTAGTCAGTGGATGTGTTCTTCAGAGGCCAGTGCAACCCATCTCTTTTAAGAAGGAATTATTTATCTTCTGGTCATGGATGATGCAATCAATTAGCATTTTAGAATTAGACTACACTCCTTACTTTCTGGTGGCTAAAATTAAGTGAGCAGAATCCCACCCGCCTCTATATCTAGAAACCTAATGATGTATTTGTCCTAACTGAAATACTACTGACTGAACATTTGGCCACAGACAGGTGACAGACAACATTTTTACTCCAACTACCCAATTCCCTTCCCAGGGATGTCAGAGTTACAAAGGCTGTGTAGCACATTAGCCACTGCTGCCTAATTTTTCCCACACACGCGACACAAGCATTCCAGTGGCTCCATCGTTATTAAATGGGAACATGAAAATGGGGTTGTTGAGCAGCATCATTACTCATAAACTCTTCCATTGTTGTAGAGTGTTCTCT
The DNA here is from genome assembly GCA_013399775.1 of Semnornis frantzii. Taxonomy (NCBI): domain Eukaryota; kingdom Metazoa; phylum Chordata; class Aves; order Piciformes; family Ramphastidae; genus Semnornis; species Semnornis frantzii. Next base: position 29,347 of record VWYK01072690.1, on the reverse strand, counting down.
GCTGTATTTTTCTCTCAGAATGAATAACGTTTAACATCAAACCAATTATGCCAGATGTAGAAAGTGATTGTACAATATCTGTACTCAGGCACAAGATTTACAATAATTAATAAGAATGCGATCAAAATACAATTACACATGCGATTTGTTTTGATGTACATGCTTTTCTTGATGGTAAAGATGCTTTAATTCAGGCCTTTTTTTTTTTTTTTCTTTTCTCAATGTCAATTACTCTAAGGATAGGCTGAATTAATAAAAAAATGCCATGCATGAATCACAGTCCACCCTTTGGCAGAATTATTTTGTCCCCACAAAAAGTGAAGCACAAAACATTGTGTGTCTGCTGCTATGAGCTGGAAGGCCCAGCCTTTGTGTTTAGCTGATAGTTTTACTTCTTTAGGGTTTTCTGATGTATTCACACTGTGGAATAAAACTATTGGTAACTGGCAAGCCTCCTGCCAGAACTCTGCTCTTGGAGTGATAGGCAAGACATTACCCAAACCCTGAAGGGTTAGGATTAAGACCTCAAATATTTGTTTCCTGTCTTGTTGCTAGATACCAAATAGTCTCCAAATGAGCATTTAAAGCCACCACAATTCTGAGAGGAAGTTCATGATGAGATTAAATTCTGCAGCATATGCAGCATTTGCTCCTTGGGCACACCATCCTCTTCTAGCTTTCCTGGAGTCCTTTGGCACAGATTTTCCAGAGGTGTTACTGGGAGGGTTGTAGAGGCTTGATGTGTGCCCAGGATTGTCCAAGTCACCTTGGGGAACAAACCAACGTCTTAGACAGAAGAGATGCACAACAGCCGCAAGAATCCGCTCCTTTCACCATTTGTCTGGGGACGTGGAGGACACAGGGTTACCCACTACCTGATGTTAACACTACTTCTATTTCTAACCGGATTGCAGCTGGAGTCCTCATTCAAAAATGAAGGTGTTCCTCACGTTTTTAAAGGTTTAATGAAGAAATCTGAGCTAAGGACGCATGTAAAAATATACATTACAAAATGAACTGATGTAACTTTTACCATTGGAACCTTCTGGGAGCTACTGGAGGATGATGCAAGGCTTTGCCCCAGGAGCAGTTAGCCACCACCACACAGGAGCAGTCCCTATGCACTCCAAAACCCAGTGGTTTTGCTGCCTAACACCACTTCATTAGCCTCTGCTCAGAGGTTTTGCACTAACCTTTTACTACTTCCTTCTCACTGGGATGTCACAAACAAGGGCTGAAGTGTGGGCATGGAAGTGTCCTGCCTGGTTTCAACACACAGCAGTGGTGCCTGTCGAGCGTGCACTCCAGCATGCCCATGCCTTCAGCTTGCTCCTGCTAGCAGACATAAAATAGCTGCATTCCAGCTCTGAATGTGAATGACCTCTGAAAACAGCCCAAGTAAGTGCTAGGAGGGAAGAATGAACTTCCTGGGTGTCAGAGGTCCCTTGGCAGTGCTAAACTTTAATGGAGGATGAGCTGCCTCTATTTTACCAGGCTGAGATGCCTGCCTATTTTGTCTGCTCTGACTGACAGGTCTGAAAATGAATGATTTTCCCTCAGTCATGATGGGTACCATTTCTAGACATACTGCAGCATAATGGATAAATAACTTCTCTTAAAAACTTGTCATACAATTTGAAGGGAAAAAAAATTGTACCCCTGAGACAGACATTTCTATCTATATCCTCTGGGAGTAATGAGACCTTAAGAGCGGAGTCTAAGGTGAAGAGTTGGTTCAAAATGCTGTGATGTGATGTGCCCTCATCTTCCTTCACAGATAAGACAGACAGACTACTCCTAGCACAGAAAATCAAAGAGCAGGTTGGAAAATCACAAGAAATAAAAAACAACTGAAATTTCTCCTTTCCCTTGAAAAAATACTTCTTCCAGAAATTCTTTTCCTTCCCTCTCTCCATCCCTTGGTGTCCTCCTTACCTACACTGCAGTGACCATGGCTGAGTCCCAAGGAGTCATAACCTCCTTTCTGCACCAAGCATCATGCTTGTGCTGTGACGCTGGAAGGCCGTTCGCTGAGCTGAGAAAGTGGCAGATTGGGCAGGAGCCAGTTGCAGGGCGTCAGGTGGGAGCTCTGCAGAAGGACCAAAGAGGTTATTCTAGGAGACATGGAGATGAAGAGGTTGTGTGTGGCATAATTATCAGTAAAGTCATGACTGCATGTGAGATTTGTTCACCTTGGCTTAGAGGACACCACCAAGAGCATGTGTAGTAGGTGCAATACCTTTAATTTCTTTCAGCCAGGAGCTGATTAGTTTCCCGTCATCAACAGAAGAGGTTGGGTGGTTGCCGTAGTGGTGATAGCAAATGCTGTTTTTTCTCCTCAGGTTCTAAAGTCAATCTCTGGTCAAGAGGAAGAGCTGACAGACCAACATGCATATCTGTGGATCTGTGTATGCTGTTCATGATGAGTTCTCAGAGGTTATGCTTCTTCCCAGCACTTCTATAGTAAAGGATCCTTCTTCTGTAAGTCTTGGAAGCCCTGCTAGTGGAGGATGCCAGGGGCTGTTACTGTGGGGTGACTGGGATGCATCCAGAATTCCAGAGTCCTTAACATTTCCATAGAGGAGGAAAGGCTAGTTTAACAGTGTAGCAGGCTGAAAACAGAGCTGGGGAAGATGTGATCTATGGAGAAAACACTAACATGTGTCTCTCTGATACCATTAAGTGCATCAAATATCAATCACAACAAAACGAGTAATCGGTTATTGTAAATCTGCATATTAGAGCACACAGAGAGCATGGTGCCATACAGCACACACTCAGCACTCACCTACAGGACCTCTGCACATGACAATCCACCACTCTACCTATTTGCTTTGCAACTCACCAGGTGGAAAAGATTAATTATTCTTTCTTCATTAACAAGAGGGCCCTGGTTGTACTTGAGCCTCTCAAGGTTTCAGAATTGCTTATTGGCACACCCTCATCTTGCCGAGAACACAGAGAGATTGCTCCTTGGTGGGTTTGACTCAAGGGCAGTGTGCACCTCCTCTGGGTGATGTCACAGAATGGTGCCTGCAGTTGGGGGCTTTGGCCAAGATGACTCAGGTCTGCAGACCTCTGTGGGCCGGCATCAAGTTGTGAGGTTTTGCTTCCAGTTTGTGAGTACATTTCATTGTCTGTACCCAAAAAATCAACTACCATTCCCGAAAGCCATTTTCAAATCTCAGAATAAACATATGTGAAGGCTTGGGTTTTTAAAAAGGCTTTACAAATCACATTTCATCTAGAAAGCTGCCTACAACTAAATAACAGATTTTAAGGTTAAAATATATAGCTAAAAACAAAGTTTCATTTGACTCAAAACAACATCTGTTGTTTGTTCTAAGCAAACTAGAAAGAGATTGACCTAGAATTGATTAAAAATTGCAGGCTCTCGCCAAGCCAAAAACTAATAACATTTTTTTTTTCACAGATCTAGTGAAGTACTTCTGAACATTATACATTAAAATGTCTGAGTTGTATGTGAAATCATATTACAAAATCCCTGAGGAAAAATGCTCTAACTTCTATGCTTTGTATCTGTCATTTCTCCAGAGGAAATGTGACTTTTATTTACTGGAAGAGTGTCTTTGATGAACAGGCTGTAATTAACAAAATACAAAAATCTGGTTTGTTTTCAGCAGAGGTCAGAGGTACAGGATAGACCTGATCCTTGTCTAGAAGATGCGAAGATGCAAGAGGTTCCATCACAGAATACTGTGCTCTGTGTTTGATTGGACTCACAAGATTCTACACTTCTACTCAAATGACAGCTTTTCCTTCCCTATCTCACTGGTCAAAACAGCTCTTTGTTTCAGTGAGCCTGGCAGAGAAAAGGAACTGTGAGTGGATTACATACAGCACCTTCCAGCCAAGGACCAGGGTCACATAGGATCTGTAAATCCCTGAGCGCCTTCGTTTTCCTCCGGTATGTTTTATGCTGCGTTAACTGGGATGCAGAAAAGGTAAGGCTGAAAACATCATTTTTTTTCTGCCTAATTGCAGAAAATCCAGCAGTGGCTCAGTGCCAGGAGTGCTGTAAGTGTGTGGTAGTAGTGGAATCCAAGTACTTCATTTAAAGGCTGTTTGCAGGCTTATAGAACTTAGCACTAAGTGTCTTTAGGAAGGGATACGCTGCGAGTTAAAGCTCCTGAATCCCAGATTCTATTATTGCTTCTCAGATGACAGTGGAATTACAGTCCACAAATTAAATCATTGACCAGGACCCTCATTACAAGTCAATATTTATGGAAATGGCTGCATTCTGGACTCAGAGGCTGAAGCATTTCTCCGCTCACAGAAGAGGTGGTGACCATTTCCACGGCGCACACATCAATACTTTAACAGCACCACTGAGGCAAAGCACCTCAATTGCAGCTTCAGTGTCTCACATTGAACTGTTTGCAAACCTTTGAGAAATGTTTTAATTTTCTTCTTTTCTCATCTTCATGCTGGAACAGACATTCTTGCAAATGTAAACATAAGTACTGAGCTTAAATAAATCTGCTTGTACAATAAATTCTTCTGAGCTTCCAGTAGCTAAAATGAGTTAACAAAAATGCAAACCAGTTCTGATGGAGGACAAAACCCCAACTGCCCGTGGTTGCTCTGGTAACAAATTGCCTGTCTCTGTAAGAGTCTGCAGGCATGCATGAATATGAGACAGGGAGCTGCATGCAGCTCACGACTCGCCTGCACACCTCCACCTACCTGCGCACCACCCCCTCGCAGATTCCTTCACCTGTTATGTTATGTGGACCTAGCTGGGGTGTTTTACCCTCTTTAAATTTCATGAATCATCCTTGTAAATGGAATGCTTCCCTTGAGTGACATTTTTATGTTAAAATTATATTATATTTGATTTGAAAAGCAACCTAATTAAGGTAGGCTTCCTGTAAGCTATTTAAATCTCACCTCCCAGTGGAATCATGGAACATTTAGAAAAATAATGAATTACATCATATATAATCTTTATTGCTACTTTTTAGAATGAATAATACATTCAGTTTGGGTTGAAATAACATATCCCTGAGGTACAATTCGTTTCCACAAATTAGATTGGTCCCTCACATACAAGATTATTAAGCACGAAGAAGAAAGTTATTGGGTTTCCTGTGCCCCCTAGGAATAGTCTTTTCCCCTCACATCTAAGCTGTAAGTGCAGCCCAACTCAAGACAAATCTGGTAAACAGAGGAACGTAGCAGTTGCCTGGGCTTGTACAGGGCCTTGGTTCCAAAAGTTGCCCTCCTTGGCTGTCAGGAGTGTGGCTGATGGGTGCAGCTCTCAGTGAAACAGGACCAGCAGAACCATTGCCGGGACTCTCTGATTTCGCCGCTTTGTCTGTCATTCTCCTTCTAGCTCCCCATCTCTCAGCTGTTAAAAATCGTCACTCTGGGAAAGGAGGGTCGAGATGTTATTTCTGGACAAAGCCACGGTGCTAGCAGTAGTCTGAAGTAGGGTGAAATGCATTCAACACAGAGTTACTGTTACATAATTTATGAGTGTGAGAGTTCCTCCGAAACAGACCTAAAGAACAAGTTATGGGATGAAGCATGGAAAATTATTTGCAAATGATGAATCAGTGATTTTCTAAAATCGATGCCTCAGACAATCGTGTGGTTCTCAGTATGTTCTCTTTATAATTACATTAAATAATCATTTGGGTTGTTATGTGAAGGTAGAGGCATAGATTTGTCCAAGCCACTCTAATAGGTTGAGAAAAACAAATACTACTGCTCGGAGCTGGAAATGCAGCTGTTGCGAGTGGCTATGCTGAATAAGGGAACTGGCAACGTCAAAAGGAGATCATTAGATCGTTAAGAGTCTTTCTGTGACGTAGTGAAAAGACAGGAGCTATTTTTCAAGTAGGCTGGTAACTGCCTAAAAGCCCTCTGGAACTGGAAGCTTCAAACGAAGTGGTTTTGAAGCCAAAAGGAATGTGACTAGAGTGTCCCTTTATGCGGTTTTCTGAGACCTTTCCACCTGTCTCATTGTCAAATGTATGTTTAGATGAGTTTCCCCAGATTGTATTAGCTTCTGCTCTGTTAAGATCTGCGCTGAACCCAGACACTGAATCTATTCATCCAATCTGTTCACTGCTACAAATAGGTTGTTCCAGTCCGCTTTGCACCAACATCAAAAATGCTTTTTTTTGCTCTTAAATAGATTTCTACTCTATTAGAAACAGAAGATTATTTCTTATAGAAATAAGATTATCCCAATGAGTCTTTCCTACAATACCACAGTGATCACAGAAAGTTCCAGCTGTTCTTCTCACTGGTAACATCTGGAGAAACTCGATGCAGAGGATGGCTGGGAAATGTTAAACTGCACTTTCTTCAGCCTTGCTGAGTCCTAGCCTAAATGAGCTAGGAAGATTTAGCATGTGCAAGAGCTCATGTTGCTGCTACACTTCTGCCATAAGCTGGTTAGAACTGATAGCACCTTTGTAGATAAACAGTAATACACGCTCCTGTTACTCTTGGATTTCTTGTTTGGTTGGGGTTTTTTCCCCTTTTTTCCCTGAACAAATTGTCTTCCTGTAAAAGAAGGTATGAACCTACAAAACTTTCTTAAAATAAAAGAGATTTTGATGTTTGGAGAGTTAAAAATTATTTGGGAAGCCAAGGCTCAACTGCTTGTTCCTTTACCTGGAACTTGGGAAGAGTCAGCTGGAAGGTGGAAACAGGGATTCCTCTCACGAAGAAAGAAGGCTCTGTAAGGAGGCCAAAGCTGCCTGGGGAAAGAGATGGACTCCTCCAGCTAGTATTTTGGAGAAGATACCTACAGCAGGTCGTCAGTTCTTCACCTGAAAAGCAGCATCCTGTTGAAGGAAACATGCATCCTCTGCCTGGCAGACTCAGCACTCACAGCCTGGGTATTTGCCTGCTCAGTTTAGTAACAGACTAAACTTGGCCTTTAGTATGTGTGCACAAACAGAGCAGCAGGCTGAGTTCCACCTCTCCTCTCTGGGCTTCCACAGGCAACTGCTTTGCCTTTGGTTTTATTTAAGGAGAGAAGTTGTAGCTTTTCACAGTACCTCACAGGGCTGTGGCATCTTCTGACTCTGGTTTCAGAAAAGGCTGGTTTGTATAAAACCCCTCAGCATGGGGAACAGGGATCCCTCTGTTCTTAAACTCAGCTCCTGAATTAGTTTCTTGTCTCCTACTGAGTCCAGACTGAGGCCTCTGCCAGAGCATCAGTGATGACAGTGATTTAATTGCTATCGGAGGGTGTGTGTTGTGTGTATTTCAAAATATCTTGTCACTTTTTTAATTAGTTTGCTTTGCAATTCATCTCTCTCCCTCTCTTTCTCTCCCTTATTCCCTTTCTCTTCCTTTGGGAAAGGAGAGGAGAAGCCCTTTGCTGAGAACACTCTCAAGTATGGGCTGGTGTTCTTATGACTATCTTTGTTTTCTGTTTATTCACATTTTTTAGGAAATGAGAAAACACCCAAACCATTAAAACGGTTTCACCCCTCTTGAGGCAATGCTACTGCAAGAACTGAGGTTCTACTTCCAGTAATCTTCGCTTATGCTTTGCTCAGAGTGATTTGGATTCCAAGCTGCAGGAAGATAGTTGCATGTAATATGATGACACTGGTTGGTAGTTTCTGAGGCAAGCTGTGATAATCTGGGCAGTTGGTGTACAATTTGTGAGCTTGGATAAGAACTCCATGTTTAATAACTGTCCGCAGTTGTACCTCCTCCCTGCCCTGGTCCTGCATGCTGCACACACTGTGGCCATGGGATGGGCTGGAGACAGCAGTCTCTCAGCATTTATTGAAGGCAGCCTGAGCGAGAACAATTGCACCTACCAGGCAACAGAAACAATTCTTCAGTACAACATCTTTATTAAGACTTCCCGTGTGGATTTGATTGGTTTGGGTTTTTTCCTGCTTGATATTCTGAATCTACTGTCCCTTTCATGATCAGAAAAAAGGGGGAACTATCCTGCTCAGCACATTTCGTTGACAGGAGAAGCTTCAGAGTGGGGAGGACACTGAATCTACCCTGCTTAATTTCCTAAGGGCAAGATTTAAGAGTGCATCCTTGGGATAAGGCAGCTCCCTATTTCTCTGGAGAAACTGCTGCTCTGAGTGCCTTAATCTTCCCATGCATTGGCAGAAGCTGAGCTTCTTTGAATGCCTCTCTGGAAACCAAGCAGTAAAAACTGAGGAGCTACAAGTCAGGAAGTGACCCAGGACTCTGGTTGATCTCAACATGTTTCAAGAGTAAGAGTCTGAACATATTCATCTAAGGGTTTCCTGCCAGGGTTGAAGGACAAGAAGGTTGACAGCAGCTAGTGAAGAATTGTTGGGGTGTTTGGTGCCTTGTTTGCTTTAGATCACATCACAACATTTCTTAGGTGATTTAAAATAGTTACTTTGAAACTGTGGTCTATGTGTTTGGGTGAGTCATCAGCTACTGAAGAAGTGAACTAGAAATAGGACAGGAAGAGTCTGTTTAGGCTGTTGATACTGGCACTAGCCATCGAGCCTTGGTAACTCAACTTTAAGGAGGGTGGTCCTAAAACCATCAACCAAATACATTTAAAAATGAGCCACATTTACATCACAAATGCAGAGATCTAACGGAGTCAGATGAATATCTGGTTGGAGAATTCACCCAGCAGCCTGAGAAAATCGTTGGGCAGCAGCAGGTAAATGCTCACATTCTGTGGGCTTATGCTTCTGAGATTTTTCTCTCATCTAAGCAACTTCCTGAATCGCAATGAATCATACTTCCTTCAAATCTTTTCCACAGCTAGATCAGAAGCTTTTCACTGGCAGTTTTCTTCCACCGAATCCACATTATTTGCAGTGTTTTTTACATGAATAAACTCAGTGGTTTAATCTGGTACTTTCATGGGTTTACTCCAATTAGAATGTAAGAAATGTTGGAATTTAGAGGGGTGGAGGGGGAAGGCAAAGCAAAAAAAAAAAAGTAATGGTAAGAGAAGAGAAGGTAGATTGTCCTTTATCTTGCTCCAATTTACTCTGCTGAAGTCAAGGCAATCTGAGCAGTGTAATGAAATGATGAATCAGACCCAGTGCCTTTCTCCATTGCAAATTTAATGTTATGGAAAATGATATTAAAGTATAATATCCTTACTTTAGGGCTTACCAGAAAATGACTCATGATAAACAGAGTGTGTTTTTTGAAATGGCATTAAAAAATAAATTTAACTTCTCTCTCAGGCTCCTTCAATATTTCAGGGTATAATTTAAGAACACATCCTTCGCTGCCTTCAATAATTCTCCCTTGGAAGTGGGAATTCAGAACATTAATGGTAACTTTCACATCCATACGTAAAGTTATGAGGGAAACTTGAAGCAAAAAAAAAAAAATTTCTGAATACAGAAGTAAGGGAGCATAAGGAGAGGCATGTTTCTCTTTCTCCAACTGCCTTCGAGTTAGGCAATTTAAGTGACATGAAGGATATTTTAGCTTTTAGAAACCAAATGTAATTTACAGATTATAAACCATGTCAGTCTTTCTCTGTTATAAATGTCGATTTACCTCCATATATACATTAAAAAATAACTTACTGGTTTAAACCTGTGCAGGCTCTTTCAGATAATTTACCTTGTGAAAGAAACAAATTAACATTAGTCTTACAAAGAAGGTAACAGGGAGGTCTGATTGTCAGGTCTCAGCTTGCCTTGGACAAGGTAAGTGGTAACGAGAAAAAGATCTGCTTTTCTCAAAAAACACCCAGTGAACCCCCCCCAAAGCAAGAGAGAACTCCCCAAGCTCTGCTGGCAGGGAGTGACACAGCTCAGTTCTTCCTGGAAGTCTGAGGATGGCATCTTCTGTTTTATGGTGAGCTGTGCTCTTTTATGGTGCTCAACTAAATGAGGTAGTAAAAACTTCTGCTTCCCAGGACTGCTGTGGCAGGGAGCTTGTTTTGTACTTGCAGCCCTGAGAATGTGGATCTCCAGGATTTAGAGAGTTTAGTGCTTTTATTAAGCCTCTGTCATGATTTAAAAGGGAAAGACTTAGGCAAAACTGAGATACCTCAACGAGAAGAGAACACTGAAATCAATACACATGAAACTAATGTTAGCCAAGCAGCAGTAACAATTTTCCTCCTACCATCACATTTCAGAAATATTTTAAGATTGGATCTTTGGATTTGGGTTTTTTCCCTTTCTTTTTTTTTTTTTTTTTTCCCCTTTTAAATGCCAAATGTATTAACATTGAAATGTTCTTCAGCACTATATAGTCGCAGATCAATTGGCACATTCAGGTGAAGTGCTGGAGCAGTGGGAATGAAAAACAATCAGTGCAAAAAGTTGCAGAGGTCACTCCATCACTCCACTACCAAAAGTCACTGTCCCATGTAATGTGCTGAAGAAGCATCTGAAGCTGAAGCTAATCTCTCCTAAGGACACATCCCTTCTTAAGGCAGTAACGTGGGAAAACTCAACAGCGACAGCGCAAACCACACAGAGGTGTGAGCTGATAGAAAAGGTAACCTGCAGTGCTGCTGCTGTTTGCCTTTCCCTGCTGACCACAACCCTGAGCAATCTCTGGAGTGGTCTGAGTGGCACACTCACCCTTGTTTCCCCACGTGAACTACACAGATTTTACAGAATGAGCACACAGCAAGAAAAGAAATTTCCATGACAACATCTAGCAGCAACTAAACTCATACTTGGAATTGCTTCTTATTTTAGTTCTTAAAATCAAAACGTGTCTCTAGGCTCTGCTGCTCTACCTACCATCATTATTAGTCCAAAATGTGTTGTTGGAAAGATGAATTAACACAGGCAGCTAGCCCCAGGTGCAGTAACTTCAGTATTTTGCAGTTACTCTTTGATGTTTAAAGCACCATCCCTTAGCTGGAGATCCAGTGTTGAGTGATCCAGCAAGCTTATCTCTCAGTTCTGTACCACCAACAGGTATCCAGCTGACCCAACAGCTCCCATTTCTGCTCTCCTCAATGTAATTACAGTTCCTCTTGATTTCTGCACACATTCCGTGTGTCCTTCTGCAGAGAGAGGCCCTCACTCCCGGAGCCCTGTGTCAGGCAGTAAGGCAGAACCGGTCCCTTTGCAGTCAGCCTTCGCTTCCTGTTGTGATTCTCCCTCTTGCCAACGCTGTGCCAGCTCAGTGCCACAACAGCAGACCTTCAAGGAGCAAGGCTGTCACGGATCACATCACAGGGGCTGCTGGATTGCTTCGATTCTGTAACAGCAGCATTGCTATCACACACTCTCGGAGAGACATGTCTGGAGGTATTAAACAGATACCTGATTGGAAAAAGTGCTGAAATAACAAATTTCAGCATTCTAAGATGAATGTTAGTAGTTGCAGAAACCCTGTAGTGCTGCTTTATGCAAACCTAGCATCCTCAGGGGTCATTATCTGACTGAAATTGCAGAGTGAATTCGGTGCAATCGCAACACTGTATGATGCAACTCTGACAATCTGTATTTTGTGTCAGCACCGTGAATGACTTGAGCTGAAAGGCAACAAACCACAGGAGTGCATTCTCTCAGGAATGTAAGAAATTAAATCAAAAAGGTTAAGTTTTGCTCCCTATTTTAGGTTTCTAAACCTGTCCACTAATATTTCAAAGGCAGCTGCTGTCATCTAGTTTGAACTATTAAAACCTCCTGAAATCAGTCCTTACTCCAAATCCTGCCACGGAAACTTTGAAGAATTTATGATTTGTCTTTTATCAGAGGACATTAATTAGTAGGGGAAAACTTCCCTAAGTGGCAAGAAGCCCCTAGATGAGGTAAGGCTGTCCCACAGCACTCAGATGCTGAAACACACTGAACACCACAGCTGACAGGTTGACTTATTTGATTGCTCTGAATCCTGCCTAAATTGCCGGAGTGCTGATGAAAAGTGAACTGCACATTTCAGTGCCTTGTACATTTCCTACCAAAAGCAGCCCTTTCTGGTTATCCAATTCATACGCTGATCAAACAATTATTTTACTTCAGTTTAAAAATCACAGAGGTACTAATCAAAAGCATTTAGTTAATAATAAAAAAGAAGACAAAACCCACTGGAATGATAACATGGCGAAAGGACTTTGTGAAAGTTGTAAGACTCTGGGAAAGGAAGTCAAATGTTTGATGTATTTTTTAAAAAACACCTTTCTTGATTTCAGTCAATATCAATCTCTAATTGATGAAATAAATGCTACTGCTGTTCTCTTTGAAATGAATGGACACCAAAAGGTTCAAAAGGAATCCTTTATAGACGTCACATGTGGCCACATCAGAAACTGAAAGTACATCAGAGTGAGAACATTAATAGTGGTCTGAAGTAGAGGCCTTGATCTGCAGGCAATGAATGTAGACCAAGGAGCAAAAGAAAGTTGTACCCGAGTCATCTCCTTTTTGAATCAGACAATCAATTAATAAAATGAGAGTATTATCTAAAAATTGTTTGGAAATCTTTTAAATGGTCTATATTTTTAATAAATTCATTCCTCTAACCACTAAAATTCTGCTCCAGGAGTACTGCAACATCTTTCAAAACATACAAAACGAGTCCTTATTTTAGAGGGTGGCAACAACCGAATGCACAGGAATTGAGACAGGGTCAAGAGCTCTGCTTCCTGAGGTGGCTGCTGATTGTCAGATGTTCAGCAGGAGACAGGTTGTACAACTCTGGCTTTGGAAGTTATGAAAACTAAAAGATTTCTCTAGGCAGGCTTATTCACTGCGCAGCCTCTCAAAATGAATCCTAAGAGTTTTACTAACACTCACTAACAGACTTGGTCAAGGAGTGGTAAAATCCCATTTCACAGCACAGTCAGGTCTTTCTGAATTCAGGCACAAAAACCTGTGCTCTAAAATGTTATCAGCTCCTCTGAGAGTGCCACAGAGACTGCTTCAGGAAGCCAGAGCAGCAGAGCACAGGAAGGCTTTGCAGGGAAAGCTGGGTAATTCTGACTATTCTGAAGGAATTTGAGGGTGATTTTTTTTGTTTCAGCGCTGTTCTGAGCTTATCTATTTTAGCTGTCCAATTGTTAAGAAACCCTTCCAGCAGTTCAGACACTGCTTTCCACCTGCCACTGCTCGTGCACAGACTGCTGCCCTCCTCAGCATCTCGCTCCTTCTGGAACTTTCCATCTCAGCTTCTTCAGAGACAGGGTCTTTTCCCTTCTCTGGACACCAACACACTTCACACTTTCAGGAAGCTATCTTTGCAATTTCTTTCCTACATAGGCAGAAAAAGCAGGCCAACAATATCAGAGAGGTTTAAGCAAGGCATTTCAGTTTCTCACTTCCCTGGCGGTTCCATATTCAGGAGAGGGATACGCAGTAAGGCTCCGCAGAACACGCAAATCCTTGTGCTGAATCACGCCCTCTAGAATAGACACCAACACCCACCCCAACAGCAACCACCACAGAAACGCTTAATATTAGCCAGTTATCAATACCTCAGGATGGCAGCTTTCCTCCAGCAGTCTCCAACAGCTGATGATGTCTCAGAGATTTTCTGTAACACTACACAAGTGTGATTTGGAGCCTCACAGTTTTGGAGTTGGTTCAGCTCCATAACACAACTGTTGGTGCTGGGTGGGCCAGGGGACACTTTGCTTAGATATCCAGAGTAAACTCATGGAGGGCTGTTACTAAGCTGCATGCTTCCTAATGAGCAGCACCTCTGTGGTAACCCTGATGCTTTCCTGAGGATAAACACTCAGTCCAAACCGGTTTTCTGTCTATCTTTCATGGTACACAAGTCTACTGAATGGAACGCAGAATGGATTCCAATGAAGCAAGTGGTTTCCGTGGATACAACTAAGATTACACTTCAGCGTGGGTTTTTTTTTTCTTTTCCCTTGCAATTCAAAGCTTAAAGGAGCTCAATTTGCCTTATTAAGGGGGAAAAAAAAAAAAAATCTTGAGTACTGTTTCCAAAATGCAAAGGAAAGCAAATGCAGCATCCTAAAGCAGAAGTCTTGTGAGGACTGCTGCCCTTTCTGTTAGAGAGCATTAAAAATGATTGCACACTTACAACGAGACCTGTAATAGAAACTTCTAATCTGAACATTGGGGGCATATGTGCAAGTCTACTAATTAATTTGAAACTCTACCATGGATTTAAATGTTTTCTCTTCAACCTCTGAAGTATTTCTACCATTATCTTGCCAAAATCTAGAACCATAACTATGCAGGACCAGACTGCATAGTAGGACCCTTTTCTTGATACAGGTAGAGTATAACATAAAGGAATGAAAAAGTTTTATTTGTGAGACTTTCAACTTAAGATTTAAGAAAAATTAGTTGGCGAGGAATTCTTTTCCTATACTGAATAGAAGATACCATGGATCTTTCATTCTTTCTCTGGCAACTATTTGAGCCAGGCACACATCTGGTTGTTAGTGTGCAGCTCATAGATTTCCATGTATATTTCTGCATCTCCTCACTACTCCAGAGCAGGAATATTTCTTCAGCTACAAATATAATAACAACTTTGATCTTTAACTGACTCAGTTACAGAAGCTTCAATTACTGTGATGCCTCCTACATTAAAGGGCTTGCAGCAATCCCTGTTTTCCTAAAAATTGTCAAACTGCAGGACTTGGCCCTGTAAACCGTAGGACTTGGCCCTGTAAACTGTAGAAATGTGTTTGAGTGGCACCATAGGGAACTGCTGGTAGATTCTAGAAGCCGAACACCAGCCCCCAGGATGTCACACTGGTTACCAAAAATCCATCGTTTTTAGCTCCCAGCAAGTGGGTGGGAGAAGCAGCAGCAAATCCCATTCAAAACCATCGTGCAAGCACAGACGCCAGAAGCCCAGGCTTCTCGAGGGTTATGTCCTTGCTCTGCTTTAATGACACTACGTTAAATGCTTGCTACTTTGCTTTTACAAACCCTTTGGCGTCTTTAATCAACAGTCCTTTTGTTCCAGAAGGCTGCGGTGCTGAAGTCACTCTGTGGTTTTATCTGCTAATGCATACACGCAGACTTTCCTCCTTTTTCTTTAGTGGAATCACCCAGAAAACACTCCCAAGCTTCATCTAATTTACCACCCCTGGTTTAGATTCCTCTCTGCCTCCTTCCTGCACACTGTTTGCTGACTGCAGAGGAGGCAGCTCTGTCAGACCTGTCCGTCCTGTTTCTCCATCTTCAGTTCTCATTCCACACACTGCCAGGACAGAATTCAGTAGTGATGGAATTTCTGTTCTTTCATTAGGGCCTCCTTATCTATATAAGCAGCTCATGTTCTATCTTGCACATTATCTCTATCTCTATCTGTCATATATGATACCATTATAGTACATCTTCCATGGAGAAAAAACAGTCCAGAAACATGCTTCTCAGAACTGAACACCAAACTATACAATAGACAAGCACTGTAACACTTTCTACCTTACAGTTTTCTAGCTGAGAGTAAAAATTATTTTCTAATTGAGTTAAAATAGATCTTAATTTACTACACCCTAGATGTAATCACTCATTCTGTACCCAAAGACCTGAGAAATATATATTCCACTGCTGTCGGTAAGTGTGAAATACAAACCAAGATTATTAACTTGAACATTATTTTTGATGCATTTCATTTGAATTTCCACATTGGTGACTAATTAATCATACTGCAAATTGAATGCATCAAAGCTCATGAATTCTGGAGAATGAAGCTCAATACAACAGATCTACTGCATGAATCTTCATCTTTCCATTTCATTGGTGACTGTGACCCACAGCCATTTGGGTCCATTTGATATGGACTGCATATCAAATACTCTAGACATTAAAAATATTTCTTTGAGCACAGGCATTTCCCTTTTGCTTCAATTCAGCTGAAATGTCTTATTCCACATCTTTAGTGTATAAAATTAATGATGGAAAATTGCATTTATCCAGTTGTCTCTCACAAGTACAAGAAGAAATAGTTTCATTTTAAAGGATTACAATACTTCTCTCCAGAATGAGATTTCATCCCAACGGCCACACTCCTGCAGAAAATGGTCACAAAGAGCCCTTCAGTCCAAAATGTTGTGACCACTTCAGGCTGTGAAGATTCTGGTGCACACTGTTGCAAGAAACACTCTGAATTTATACAGACGGGGAAGGGAATTCCTCTTTACTTTAATGTTTAGGTTATGGGATGTTGAAAACAAATGTTTTCTCAGTTGAGCACAAGGATGCACACTGGTGAAACAACCTTTAAATTCCAACACCCATTGGAGGACTTTCTGCCTCCTGGTATTTTTCATCTCAGACACCCAGCTCCACCATCATCGCTGTGAAATTACAGTCAGTCTGCCACTAAGTGCTGCCTTCTGCAAATACCAAGTGGCCTATTTTCTTTTCCCTACCAACTCCAACTTTCTCAAACTTGTTAACAAATCTGAAGCCACTGGAGGAACTCAAGGAGCCTGTTTGGTAGGCTTGCTCGTCCCCTGACCCCATGCAAGCTAAATTGCTCCTTTCGCCCACTGTAACGCTGTTATTGCCCATGTCTGCAATGCTACTGTTTTCCATAGCCCTTCTGCTGTGATTTAGCTCTGTCTGTACCCCATACACCCTCTCATTGCATATACAGCACCCCATACAGTTTTTAGTGTGCTTGCTGTGAGACACTGAATGGAAAAACCCAGAAATTGTCTTGTGGTGTTTCTTAGCAGAGTTTTAATCTCAGTTGTCCCCCATTCCCTATACATTAGTTGTCATGAAATTTGTAGGAACTTCATCCTCTTTGAGACTTTTGTCCACTGGTCATATCAAGAGGTTGAAATTGGTCACGAGATTCAACATTTACTGAAGGGAGCGCAGGGGTCCAGACAGACAGGGCTATGACATGAACAGTGTTTCCTTAGGACACAAGGCTACAGTAACTCTGTGGCAAATGCATCGAAGGAAACTGGATCGTGACTGCACCAATGAAATGACAGGCAAGTGATTTGCTTTGCATGTATTATCACAAATATGCTGTTTTACCCTTTGCAAAATCCCATCTAGCTGCATACATATAAAAAGAACAATTGCAGCCTGAGTTTTGTTTTTGTGAGGCACTGAGGATAAGCGTTCTCTTATCTTCAAATGTTATTAACTGGAAAAATGTCTAACCTGCGCTTGGAGGTCCTTACTGCAATTTAGATAGATACTCAGATAGCCAACCCTACAAAGAACTTTGTAGTAGAGATTTCCTGCTTCTGCCCCAGGTGGCTACAGCAGGCTTCCTTCTGTGTTCGAGTGATTAAAACCAGCAACACACTGGAAGCCATTTCTATAGAGCCACTTTTAATTGCAGTATCAAGAAGCATAACTTTTTAAAAATTAGCTTCTGAGATTTACAGAGGATTGTGCCTTTCACAAGAGGGTGAGCTCATGGACTCCCACTTGCAACAGTTCCTCTATTTTTTTCCAGGCTGGAAGCCTGGATCATCCCTTCACTAACTGGATACATGAAGAAGAATGTAAAGTTACCCTGAAAAAATAACCCTTCTGGTGAGATGTTTGAAAGGGACAGAGGATAACAAAAGAATTCATCTCCATTCTTCTATCCAGATGTTGCCTGCAACTATTCTCGCCAAGTTTTGACAGCCAGAAGGATCTTTAATGAGCTAGTCACACAGGACCCATGAGAAAGCTTGTAATTGGTTTGTGTTGTAAGGTGGGAACAGGAACAAAGCTTGAGCAAACACCTCTATGAAGGAGGGAAGACCTCCAAAACGGGAGGCATTATACAGTTTATCTCAACAGCACCTGCAGAAATGCAGTTAGAAGGATTTATTTAAATGTTGTTTTGTCATCCACTTAAGAAATACTGTTGAGAAGAANAAAGAGAGCAAGAAACAAACACGATGATTGTTTTTCTCTGATTTGTAAGGGAGTTCTTCAACCTTGTTTGATTTTACCAACTGAAATGTAGACAGTGTGAGTCTACAGGAGCCACTCTCAGCAAATATCCTATTTTTTCACTCATATTTTTGCATGGGCATCAGATTTGGGGAGTTCTGAGAGGATGCAACACCAGCAAAATGATCTTTTCATAATCCTGGAATTCTGCATAATTTCCTGATGTTAAATGACTACTTCAGCAATAGTGTGCTGTAGGTAACCCATTGTTCACTTCTGATAATTAGTTATTGTTTAACAATGTTGTTGTGTGGTTTTGTTCAAGTGATGTCTAGGCAGAAGACCTTGTTGTGATGTGAGGGGATGACCCTGTAGACAGCCCTTGCTTGAACAGAGCCCCAAGTCAGGATGTTAATTGGCTACAGAGAGCATTGTATACAGATAAATGAAAACAGTTTCCTCCGTTAACTGAAAATGTAGTAATTAATTTCAATTTAAGAGAATAAACATCAACAGCATTAGTAAAACAATATTTTCGCAAAAGACCAAGCACATTAAGAAAGACCTAAAGGTCAGTTTATGTAAGATTAATGTGTTACGTTCACTGGCTTCTCACCAGACATTTCAGAATACATTTTTCCCTTTCCAAAACAAAACTTCCGGGAGATTTTATAACCAGATATTGGAAGACAGAGGGGAAAAATGAAACAAAAAACCAACAGCAAGCCAAAAAAATCCAAACAAAGCTAGAGTTTAATATCAAGGAGGTTTCATTAGCAGGACACACTTTGCAGCAAGATCATTCCATCCAGCAGAAATCAGAACTCCAGACTCTGGAACTGGAAGTACTGCAAGTGCATTTCACTGGAACACAAATAGTCTTCACTCACAAAGTTCAGTAGGCCCATCTGCATTAATAAAAGCCCGAAATGAGTTTGCATTTCAAAAGGATACTACAGCAAGCATCTTACGTCCCACCCCATACAGGCAACAACCTGCGGCAAGTCTCGCCCACTCTATTTAGCTGCTTCGGTTGGCACAAAATCTGATGGCTCATGTTTTGTCTGCGGGTTTCATCTAACACAGCCTGCTATGCAAATGCCATATTTCAGTATTTGAAAAGTCACTTCTAACCCTTTAAAAACCAACCAACCAACCCATACAAACAAAAAACCAAACACCTCAGAACACCATCATTCGACGAACAGCTGAAAGACCAAGAGCAAAAAAAGTCAGTAAGTGACACTGTTCAAAATGCCTTCAGACTACAAACATATGGACTGCTATAAAATAAACCAGAACTTACTCAAGATAAGTGAAGAGCTTATCTAAATGGCAGAGAAACAGTTGCAGATGTCAAACCAACTTCCTGATTAACTTGAAAAGCTTCACAGGAGGATCCTTCCCTCTTTTTTTTTTGTTTGACCTTTGGAAACTTTTGGCCTCCTTTCTTTCCTCATTCCTCACTTCCCCTTTGTCTTTCATTTTTGAGGGAAACAATGAAACAGAAAAAATTCCTTCCCTGAGGACAGCAGATGAAGACTTGAAGCTCCTTGATTTTACTTGAGTCACACTCTGGGAGAGGATTATAGACTTGGTCAAGAGGGAAACCTTGCAGAAGACTATCAAGCTTGTCCATGTAGCACATGAAAAGACTCTTTCTCTCCGCTTAACTCTGCTAATCCTTCCAGCCATTGCTGGCTTTGTGCATAATTTTCATACCACCACAGACTTTAATTTGAAAGGCTAATTTGAGAAATCAATAAAAACTTTTTTGTATCAAAATAGTTTTCTACAAAATATCAAAGAGTTTCTGCCAGATATTATGGCAAATGCAATTTCCCTTGCAGACTGTAAGGAAATGCGATTTACAGTGCTTTGATTTTAAATTACATCACCCTGTGCAGACAACTGGGAAAACTATTCTTCCACCTAAGAGCAGGAATCCAGTATCTCAAACTAATCTGAATGCAATTGCAGGTTTTGTCCCAATTTGTCCCAATGCTTTACTAGACAACAAAAAGAGATATCCCTGTAGTTTTCATTCAGGATGTGGCCAGGTAGTGGAAGGTTCTTGACCATTTCCCTACATGTGTAGTAGAAATACTCAGCACTGGAGTTAAGCCCAGCTAGGCTGGATTCCTAGAAAGCCTTGGATCTCCTTTTAGAACCTTTTATTGCCTAGTACTGATGTTTTATGAAGTACAAAAGTGTTCTCTTTAATCTCTGTGCCAGATACACTTCAGAGGTGTTCCTTGTGAGGTTATAAATTGGTAATGTTTTTTTCTTCCCTAAGTATTTTTCTGGAGTGTGTGACTTACAGCTAAGAAAATGTAATTTAGTTTGAAAGAGCCAGCAGTGATTACAGTGTCATCAAACCATGTTCAGAATTACTTCAGAAATCAATGTTTGATGGAATTTATTATGATGTTATTTATATGCCTAACAATTACTAGAGATTGTACACTAATATTCCACTAATATCCCAGAAAAAAAACAAACAAACAAACAAACAACAAAAAAAACCATACCAAATTACTGTTTTGGTAAATATTAAGTGTTATCATTTCAGTTTAGTTTGCTTTAAATTACAGCCAAAACATATTTAAGACTATTACAGACTCCTTTCCTGGCTACAGCTCAGTAGCCATTCTGAACAGTCCCACATAACTACAATGAAAGTCCCCTTGCACAAGATCAGGTGTTTCTAGAACAGAAATGGGTCAATGCATTCGATTGCTCATTCTTGTAGAAAAATTCCTGTAGCTTGACAAGATGCTCACCAATACTTTCCCTTCCCAAAAGTGCACACAAGCCTCAGTTAAGAGACGATTACAGTGTTACCATAATTACTGCTCAGACCCTGGTAGCTATGGAGCTGCTATCCCACCAGCTAGGTAGCTCTAAAGCCAAAGGAAGGGGAAAGCTGAGGGAATACGATGCACTTGACTGTTCTCTTACCAGAGGATGTGATTTTTGTCATCCAAGAGAATTATTAAAGTGAACTAAGCTCTAGCTATCCTTCTGCATGTGCCTGTGGCAGTCACAGAAGAGGAGATGGTTTCTGTGATAAAAAGGAAATACAAATAAAATGTATGGGGAGTTTGTTCTAACTCAAGCATTCTTCAAATTCATTACCTGTCACAAGCAATATTAAGATTACTCTTCTAAAAGATCTTTGTTTATAAGCCCCAGATTTATTGCTTCTATTTCCTACCCCCACCCAAACTTTAACATCTTTTACAGTGTAGCTCTTTGAAACTGCTGCTGACACAGACACAGTGTGAGACAATGTTACTAACCAAGACTCCTGTGTTTCCCATTCCAGGTTCAATAGCAAGTGCAAACCCCCTCTTTTCTCTTGTGCAACAGTCAAAGCCATACATTACCTACATAAATCAGAGCTGAACTCTAGATAGAGGCCCTTCAGGAAAGAGCTGGGAAGTTGTGGAGAAAGAGCTGTGCAGGGGGGTAGCTGGAACACACATCTTGGTGCTGGGGCAGCTGGTGGGCCAGGGGAGAGCCTGTGGGAGAAGGTAATGCTGTGGTACACATTTGCTACAGAGCAGCTGATCAAAGAGGTGATATAAATGAAACTTTCTTCAGAAGATGAAGAGATTTGCTTTCGTCCCTAGAAGGGCTACTGAGCTAATCCTTCTGGAAGCCCTTCCAAAGCCAGGTAGTGCCTGATGACCCAATCGCTCACCGTGCAAAGCTCAGAGGCTTGATAGGCAAGGGCAGATCAGCTGATGGTAACATAATTTGGGATCTGAGTGAGGCCTCTGACGCTGCTACTTGCAGAATTTTTGTAGTCAAATTGGTAAGGGACAAACTGGGTCAGTGGATAATAAATTGGATGGAAAATTGCCTCAGCTGTTGGATTGTGATGGGAAGTTCAAAGCCCAGCTGGTGGCTGGTTGCTAGAGTCATTCCTTGGGTACTGTGGCCCGTAGAGGCAAATGTGCTGGCAATGACCTGGAACAGAAGACAGTGCACACCTCAAGACAGTTTGCACATTGGACTGGAAGGCTGGAAGGCTGAGCTGCACTTCAGAGAAAGCTTGACAGGCTGCAGAAACGGGCTGACAAAAACCCAAGAAGTGCAGACGCAAATTCAGCATCTGGAGCTGAGTAACTCCACCCAGCAGCACTGGCTGGAGTCAGCAAGACAGCAGCAGCTTTGTGGAGAAAGACCTGGAGGTGCTGAACAAGCGGGTCATGAGACAGCAGTCTTTGCAGCAGACAGCATACTGGGCTGTTGCAGCAAGAGTGCTTTCAGCAGGCTGAGGGACCTGACTGCTGCCAAAACCAGGCAGTACATTCCTATCCACCTTTCCATCACACCTGTATACCATCCAAGCATTGTCATACGATTAGCATCCTTATTTAACCACCTGGCACAGAAGTGCACACAAACTCTTGCCTTAAAGGATCTTTTCACAGGGTGGGTGCTGTTGAAGCATACTATTGGCAAGAGCAGAGACAAAAAAATAAAAATGCAGAGAGAGGTTAGTACACTTAGACCCATTTTCTTCAGGTACATAAACCCGAAGGTAGCCTGAGAGTTCAGTAACAGAGATACTAGCAAACTGCTACAAGCATGCTTCCTGTATTTAACAATGAAGCCATGCAGTCCCTTTGCTTGCCAAGTCTAACGCACGAATGGCTCTCGAGAAGCTGAGCTGGGTTTCTATGACAGTTGCCTGCTTGCACATGCCTTGTGTGTGTCCATCTGCTGCAGACCTTCCATGATCAGCTCTGTATGATCTGCAAAGTACAGCCGTTATTCAAAGGTACTGAATGCAAAACAGTGCTATGGGAAACCTTGGGTCATGAGCCATAAAAAACAACTTCCAAGAGTTGAGCATCTCAGACAGAATACAACTGCAAATTAGCCAGATATTACAGCTGCAGGAACATGTTTATGCCTTATGATTTCAGAGTACATTGTAATTTTAAAGAATGATACTGTTTTATCTGTGATGTTTTAAGACCATCACTGGATTCCCTATACACTGGCTACATACTTGATTTCCTCGGAGTATCTGAATTTGTAACAATCAGGTCTATGGGACAGATTTTTATATTGGACAGCTGCAAAGGGTGTAAATTTTGACTTAACATTCAGGGGCATTAACATTTAAAAGCATTTGGTAGATAGTTTGCATTGCATTAGTAGGAAAAAATAACAAATGAGGAAAATAAGTGGAAGAAGCAGAAAAAGATATGTGGAAAATAATAGTAAATGAGGCATGTCTTTGTATACAGTTAGTAAATGAAAGAAAGAAGGAGATAAGTCAGTGAGCAAAACCCTCCACAAATCAGGTTCAATCCTGACAAAAGACCAAACAGGGTTCTACTGTTAGCAGTACATTATAGTAGATTTTTTTTCTATAAATCATGAAAGTTTGAAAGCCAGCAGAATGGAAGTACTTCAGAAAGATAAGCTTGGGGCTACTGTCAGCAGCTTCACGTCCGTGCAGCACCCAGCATGTTTCAGACAACAGGGCTCAGCATCTCCTCCCATTACAGTTCAAGTCAGTCTTCCATGCAGGCACTCAAATCACTCTGAGAGTTACATGCAGATTTTCTGAAGGTGTTTAATTAGTGCCTTCTGAGCTAAAAAGCTCAGCACAAAATGTTTTAGAGTTACTGGCTTTATATGAGAGGTCTCTGGGAGTGTTGTGGTTTAACGAGGGACAGATTGCTCTAGTGCTCCCAAAGGGGCAAGCAAAAACGTGCATGGAATGGACTGGAGAACTGGGAACTTCAGTGGAGAAGCCTTTCATGAGCCACAGTGCTACAGTTCTGCACAGTGGTGAGCATAGCAAAGCACATAACATACACAAATTCATAGCCAGCCTTGGCCCGGTCCTGACACCAGGGCCTACAACTAAAGCTCTTTGAGCCAGAACTTCACAGAAAAACTGAAAGCCCAGGCTTGAATGTCCCTTCCCTACCATGCCTCTCTACCCCCATACCAAAAATCATCTCTGACACGGACCAAAATTCAGCTTGGCAGCCCTAGGCTCCATTAAGCTGCTTCCAGTCAAGGTCGGCATCCAGGTCTCACTACTCTGCAGGAGATAAGACCCTGGGCATGCTTCCAGGAGGAGAGAGATGAAGGCAAAGGGCAGACCCTGACTTCACGGCCCGTCTGTACAGGGATGCAGGATTATGGGTCTGAAATACAAAGACTGCACTTTCTGGTACAGCTCCTGGAGGGGTGTAACTTTGTGGTGTTAAAGGCACCACCCAGCCTCACGCTGGCACAGGAAGCCATGTGAACCTGGGGAAAAGTTCTTGCCTTGGATGACATCAAAAACTTCCACACACTTGGGCACAAATGGCTTGGCCTTTAGCTCAGCAGTGGTTTTTAAGAAAGGGGTAATCCTTAAAGAAACACGACTACACCTAAGATGCTTAGGAACAAGGCATAAGATTTAGCTAAAACATCAGGCAAGGAGAAAAAATCTTCCAACCTGCTGATTAAAGAACAGTCTGCAAATAGAGAAAAGCAACCGAGAATGGGGAATTCAGCTTCTGAAGGGACTGTCAAAAATAGCACCAGTGCCAAGTGCTTTAAAGTATGCCAACATAAAATATTTCGATGTGTCTCTCTAAGAAGTGTAAAGAAGGCAGCACTCCATTTGTCTGAAACGGAGCAGATCTGAGCTTATGGGCAAGGTGGGAACTCACTTTTAAGTGACTCACTGTCTGGCTCTGTGTGTGGACAGAGCCACTCCTCATGGCTCCTGTCTAAAGCCTGTGCTCCCTTGACACACAGCTACCCACACTGAAAGCATGGCCTGCTGAAAGCCCTGTCATGGGAGACAGAGACCAACTGCTGCTAAGGCAACAGCTCAAAGGACAGCACTCTGGCCTCGTCATGGAGGAACCCAGCACTGGGCTAGAGAGAAACTCAAGACAGACTTCTCCTTAGGAGACTTTCACCATTTTATAACAGAAAGCTGATGTGATCGTTGTGCAGAGCACCAAGAGGCACTGAGAGGGAATGCTGCCACTGATGTCTCTAGGTCAGGCCTCCATTCCAGAAGGGCGCAGTGCTTTGTGAGGTCCGTGTTGGAGTGAGGCTCCTGATGGCCAAGACTGCTTTACGGTTACCTCTGTGTGCAGCTAATGTAGAGAGAACAGAACAAAGTGCCTGGTTTTGATAGTGGGGGAAAAGAGCTTACTGCTAATGCAATTGAGCATGGTCAGAAGGAAGAACACACGTTTCAGAATTTAGCTCCTGGAGCTCTTTTGTGTTTTCACTTGTAGCTTCCCTCCCTGAACTCTTCTGTCTCCTTTGCTCACTCCTTGCACACTGCAATGAGTCACTGCAAACTCCAGCGAGGCAGGCCAGCTGACAAAGGCATGCTTCCAGTTCTGTGCAACTGCAGCCCATAAGCCACACTGTGCACCTGTTGGCTAAAGTGTGCTATCCACAGCTTTTTGTATAGATCTACCCACAGACGTTTCTCAGTAAGAAAAGAGCCGTCTCAGATGCGTATTTTGTTATTAGTAAAACCAATTCAGACACACAAAGACAACGCTGGGTGTGAGCAAGGTAGCATTTTGTGTAAAGAAATAGCAAAATAGCAGTGGTCAAGATCAGTTACTAATAGTATCATAGACAGTAGTTTTTGCAGGTGCCCAACGGGTCCTTTTTTAAGTGCTGTCAAAAGTTACAAAGCCTGGTGCTTTTGGGTAGATTCTCTTCACTGGTGGGAGGTGACATCTCCCTTGTCCAAAACCACACAGAGATCTGCAGCCAGCACTGATGGCCACATCTGTCTTTTTGCATGGCAGCAGCCACAGCTCCTCATGAGCATTGCCTTGCAATGTTTCCAATACTAAACATTTTAGTCCTTTGTCTTGATTCTGTTTGGGGTTTTGGATTGTTTCTAAAGGCTGGCAACAGACATGGGGAAGATGAAGAAACGGCGGTGCTATGTTTAGGACAACCAATGCGCAATTTAGCTCCTGCTGTCTTGAGGGAATGGGCCTGCACATCAATCCCCAAGCACATTCCTACTTTCACCAGAGCTGCAGAACTCATGCTAAATTGTTGCTGGGAAGTCAAGCTAAAATTTGTTGGCATTCTGGGTTACAGAACTACTCTAAGCATCAGTTTAAACACACAATAAAATTTATATATTGACTGTGCAACTGTTATTTACAAATGTATTAGTGATAGCAACAACGGTGGGGGGGAGGGGAAAAAGCTGTTAAAGCTCCTGATAATGTTGTCACATCAGCATTAAAGCAAAGAAGAAACTGGTTTATATCTCCCAGAAGAGTGAGATCCTGAAGCAGCCTGCTCATGGGCTAAGGGGAGAGTGAGAGGAGGGAAACACAACAAAGCAAAGAAGCTATCACTTTTAAAATAGGCTTGGTAAATTTGAAGAACCAGCTTCAGCAGACCAAGGCCTTTCTGAGCCTGTATTCCACATCAGACCAAAGGGATTGCTGCAATCACTCAAAGCCCACTGTAGTGTCGCCCAGTGAGACTTTAAAGGGATGTGCATGCTTTTAGCAAGGGTACATGATTGTTAGGAGGACTCTGCAAATGAGGTCAGGTTTGTCTACATAGGAGTTAACAAGAAAACTTGGCAGCTCATGGAATGAAATGAAACAATCCCCAGGTCGTGCTGTAAATCCAATGAAACACACAGAACTGTCTCCACAGCAAAGGCTGTAAGCACAGGGACTGGAAAGAAAAATGGGCACCATGAAGGTAAGCCTTGTACCAATTCATCAGCTGGTTTGGTTGCTTGCTTTATGTTGTAATTTGTAGTACTCTAGCTCTAAGCCTTAAGTCTTTCTGCGAGCGAGCAAGGTGGGAATGATGCAGCATTTGTGCTTTGCCAGGACTGCTGTGGTTCAACCATTTCGCAGCCCTCAGCACTAATACAGTCCACTTGCTTTGCCTCAGATACATCAGAAATGCATTGTCTAGTGAAATTCAGCAAAACTGAGTTCTGCTCTTGCACCGCAAGACCAAGGTAAATCTAAAATAAAAGGTAGACTGGTAGGGTAACTTCTGAAAATGTAAGGACAACAATGGAGGAAGTAATGTAGCCACAAAAAGGCTATTGCTTCACTAGGAAAATAACCTGTGAAGAGCTCTCTCCTCTCCAAACACATGGGTGATAGTTAATGGTCACAAATTATGCTTTGCCTTAATTTCAACACTAGAGCAAATAATCCTTAAAAGAAATAGCTGTGTGGCTGCTGTTCTGCACTTAGAGGAAGAACAGGTTGCGACTTTCCCAGCACAAAGGAAAGGTGCTCAGGGACTGCACACAGAACAGGATAGCTGTGCAGGCTTGTCCTCTTCTCCACATTCCTGACATGACTCCTTGGGATCAAAACGGATCCCGAACACTATGGGGTTCAACATCAGACAGGCTTGCTCAGCTTGCTAGGACAGCTATTTTCTGCAGCAGGTTACCATAGCAACTTGCCCCAATTTACATAGTGAATAGCTGCACCATTTAATGTGACTCACCATGACCACACACTCCCAATGGAAGATTTCAGCTTGTTAGTGCAGGACAGATAGAACTTCTGCATGGAGGCCAGGAGCTGAACTGCCCAGGCACAGCCACTGCAGTGCCTCAAGCTTATCTTCCTGACACAAGTGTTCTCTTTCCAGCGTGGACCTTATTAATCTCTCCTGCTCACAATAGTCAGTTTGCACCTAGCTTGCACAAGTGGAACATGCCTTTTTTACGTGGACTTAACCTGCACAATTAAATGCAAACTCAACCATGCAGTGTTCAAAGAAACCCAAAACCAGCCTAGTCTTTTGTTCAGGAGCCTTGGGTTTGCTCTGTCCTTAATGACTTGATTCACCCTGACAATGCAGCTGCAGAGTCTGACTTCTCAAAGCATTTCAAACATTTTGGGGAACTAAGGGCAAGAAACTCAACAGTTTCCTGAGATTTTTTTTTAGCATTGTGCTTAGTCTTACGCAAGAGTTACTACTGATTCACATGCATCGATCCCACTTCTATAATCTTAACTTGACCCACACATGTTTCTAAAAGCAAACTTCAGTGTATGAAGGAGCTGCTGAAGAAGGGGTTATCAGTTTTGCAAATAGACAAAAAAAAGAATCAGAGATTAGATGGAAGTTCTTCAGAAAAAAATATCCAGGCATTCTTTCAGATTGTGACCAAAGTTTGAGTCAATGCCACGATGCTGTAGAAGACAAGTATCATACTGGGATCCACGATCAGGAGTTAATGCTTGCAAGACACATGAAGTCAGCTCTGTTTACACAACATGGATAGAATCCCTGCTGAAACAGGAGTTTCAAACATCATGCTCCAAGAGATACAGGGACAAGAGCAATGAGATGGATATCAAGAGAAATTGGTTTCTTAATATTTGTGTGTTTAAATTGCAGTGAGAAAAATTAGGGTTAGATGTGGGAGGCAAGGGGAAACCTTTCTCACAGCAGTGATGAAGCCCTGAACTATAGAAAAGCTCAGCAACTGTAGGGTGTCCAACAGTGGAGATCTTAAGGAATATGCTATGTAAACTTTCACAAGGAATAACACATTACAGACAATAAGAGAGTTCTGTGTTATTTTGCACACATAAAATTAATACAGTACTGGTGAGAAAAGTGAAGATTTTTCTCCCAGTAGGTTATTTTTTAATTATTTTTTAACTTAACTAAGCATTCAAATAATCATAAGTAACTTCGTCATATCACAGAGATCTAATTTTCCTTAAGTAAAAAGGGAAGAAGTAAGAGTCCAAATAAAAAGTTTGAAAAGCTAACTTTCTTGAGATAGTTTATTCTATATAACATGAAATTCATATTAAAATTTCCTCTTTGACACGATTTTCAACCATCTTTATCAGAAGAAGCAAGTTTTAACTGGTGCTAGGATACAATAGAGTGGAAATTACTGACTGTGCACTGAAGTCAAACAGTGCAGAAGTTAAAATGTGTAAATGAAAGAGAAGAAACTTCGTGGTTAATGATTTTTTGCATCTGAGTTAAGGAAAGGTTCTAACTGTACTGAACTGCTCGAAGATGTGCAAAGACACTCCAATCAATTACTTT
This sequence comes from Semnornis frantzii, assembly GCA_013399775.1. Classification (NCBI taxonomy): domain Eukaryota; kingdom Metazoa; phylum Chordata; class Aves; order Piciformes; family Ramphastidae; genus Semnornis; species Semnornis frantzii. Next base: position 476 of record VWYK01072690.1, on the reverse strand, counting down.
CAAAGGAAATTCTCCTTTACCTGAAATGATTTTATTTATTTTTATTCTAAAATTTCTTTCTAAAGTGCTCCTGGATTCGTTGATGATCAAGAATTGCACTCTGAATGCATTTATTAAGAAAAGTAACTACGCTCAGCTTATCTTAAAAGTGTAAAGTTCCTGGTTCTACAGCCATAACTAATGCTCCTTACTTCCAAGCTCAGAAGAATTCAGGTAGTGGCCCAAGGACCATCCACTCAGTATGAGTGACTGTTTGATGAATTCCAAACTGCCAGCCTGAGTTTAAAAACAATAGATAAGTAAATAACCAGATGAGACAACACATGATGCAGTTACATAGCTGGGAAACACCACTGGCTACCCCTGCCCCCAGCAGCCAATGTCATCACATAGAACTCTTGCAAGACTGAGACCCAGCTGATGCCTACCTTTCTGCTAGCAGTTGTCTCGTTCTTTCTGCTGGGAGTGCTTTCCTT